>APFE030984231.1:0-13382 GCA_000404065.3 Pinus taeda
ATTTTTGATTCAGTCTTGTCATAGATGCATGAAGATGATTGGTAGTTGAGATTGGTTAGTGTTGAATGATTAACCAATAGAACTTATATGCATTAATTGCATTGGATTTAAAATTGTTACAATTCGTAAACAAGTGATGGTTTGATTGGTGTCACATGCATTTAATGTGTGTATGATGATTCTTACTCACTCTGTGCTATAGTTAGAGTTGTTTATGAGAAGAGTTCTTAATTTTATTCACCATGAATGCTTGATGCATTGTTTATGATTATGTCTTAACATATTTAATGATGTTTCCCTCTAATTCATTGAGATTCACTAGCATGGTATGATTTTTATGTTAATCATTACTTGTTGTGAGATAAAAATCATTTGAGCCTCTATTTAATGATGGTTGAATTTATCTCTACTATGGGAATGATGGATTTCTTATGCATGTTGCATTCCAATGTGAAGTTACTTGTAGAAGCATGTGCAGTCGGTAACATTTCTAGTGGTAGGATTACATGTGAAAACCATCCATAAATAAACTACTTGTGTTAATGTAGTTGTATTTAAACCATAACTACCTTCCCCAACTATAGATGCTTCCAAAGGAAAAGGAAGCAAGGGGAAGGAAAAAAATCGTGTTGTAGGGATAGACGGGTAAGTGAAAAGGAATCATTAAGTCTGGTGATGACTAGATAGTGCAGACTTTGAGTGCTAGAATCTTGCAGAAGATTCTAAGTCTGGTGATGACTAGATAGCACTTGAGGTGCATGTGAGTATTGCTTTGACCATGCTTAAGGAGTTGGAAAATGATAACTATAATGTGTTGATGTTAATGATTTTTGTCATGTCTCCTTGAAGTCATTATTCTGAAAAGGTCACATAGTAGTGTTAAGATAGTTGTTGCAGCTAACATCAAATGGTAACTCTGGTGCATGTGTGACACTTAGCGGTTCATGCTTCTAATTGCATAAGTAGAGGAATCACTCCGATAAGGGTAGTTTAATTAGTTAGTTATGCATGTTGAACAAAGGGTTGGTCATATCACGTTGATTATGCTTAATTATATTAATGATGCATGGCCAGTGTTGGCCATTGTAAATGTAAGATAATACTCCATTAATGACGGTGTGGATTAAGACAATAGACTATGGGAAATTGGAAATGTTTAGATTGTTAACTCAACTATTGTTGTCATTTATACATTAACGAATATATTCTTTTATACATGACAATATTGTATGCATGAATTTTTTTTGAAATTGAATACTTGTTAACTGATGCATATTTACAACTAACATTGCTGATGGGATTAAGTAGTGGTAGCTTAATGGCAACAAGAAAACTCATCACGTAAATTGCTGCAATGTGAAGTGCAATCATAAATGAGAAATTCTAATGTTATATGATATGCATGATTATGTTATTTGGAAAATTAGGATGCATACAATATGTATGATATATATGTTTCCCATCAATCTAGATGTTGTGCACCCATGATTAGGGTTAAGGGTAAATGCATGGTGTGCATGCATGTCTATTCTGTTAATGATAATGTTCATATGGTTCATTATGTAAATTACTTTGGGAAAGAGTAATAAAAGAGAAATTTAACATGCCAGACAGTTGTGGATAGTTGTGAAAGGCTATAAGGCCTTGGGTTGATGGTAGTTACATGCCCGGAGGGGTTGATGGTACTTGCCTACTCGGATTGAATGGCTTGGGTTGATGACAGTTACCTGTCCGGAGGGGTTGATGTTACTTGTCTGCCCAGATTGAATTCCTTCAGTTGATGGCGGCTACCTGCCTAGAGGGGTTGATGGTACCTGTCTACCTGGATTTCCTCTCCCAAGAGATAAATTATCTGAATAAGTGAAAGGAGTTTGCCAAGATGGTGAAGAGGGTGAAAAGCCTGAGGAAACTCTGTTGATTTGGAGCCTCTTGGAGGAGACCCAAAATTCCCCATAGACGGGACGTTGTCAGAGGAATAGGCAGCACGCTGCCAAGAGGAATCCTATATTGGACGCTATGTGGTCATTCGAATTCTTGAGCTGGTTGGCCAGTGGAATTACATGTCAGACATGGTAAGGTCTCTATCAAAGAAACTGTCTGGATGTGAAAATGAATCGATCTAGTTGTGGAAACCAGTTCCCATGGGTTGGCAATTCTTTAGCCTGTTGTGGTTCTCATAGCTAAATAAATTAACTAATCATCTATATGTTATGTTAAAAATGAATTCTATATATAGTTGTGTAAAATATGTTATGCACATTTAACAGGAAATGAGTTTAGTACTAAATAAGGATTTATTGGGAATTTTAATTCCTTTATTGTATAACTAATCTTGTGAACGTCTTAGTAGAGGCTAAGACAATTTTTACTTGATACAGTGATTGATTGTTTTGATTATTAGAGAGCTAGGTGCTATTTTGGTACTTTTAGAAGTACTCTTTGGATGTCTTTTGTGAGAAATAATTCAGTCTGCTTGTGGACTAGTGAAGAGCTCTTTAATGTACTTGTAAAAGTACTGTGATTTAAAAATCATCTAATATTGCACAATTGACTGATAGTTAAAAGTATTTCGTTTGACTCAAAATATTGTGACTAATGCAATTAAATTTGTTAGTCATACATTACCGGTTAGTTACCATGAGGGGTTGATGGGTTGTTCAAGCACTATTAAAATGCTTGCATGAAAGTGCTCATGATTTTCCAGAGTAATTGGTAAGTAATGGTAAGTTGATATAGAGTTTTGTTTTCGAATTTGAATAAAGGCCAAGTGATGGCAATTAGAACTTGCATATGTTTGCAATTATAAATTCTTATAACTAATGATCTTTCTTATGTTATAACATTACTATTGTGTTTATTGTCATTTCTTGGAATGAAATATCTGATTTTAAAGAGCAAGGATAACTTTTTGTGTGGTTTAGATGTTTATATCATGAGTAAGATCTATTTTTCCAGTGAGAGATGAACATCGAGGACGGTGTTCTTGTTAAGGGGGGAGTATATAATATTCCTCTCGTAAATAACCAAATAACTCATTGTAAAATTAAAGAGTTACAAATCAGTTACAAACTGATTCTTGATATTCAGAAACTGATTAAGGGAAATCAAGAAAGGGATTTTGGTAAAAAGGAAACACTTCTTGGATCGTAGGGGGTTGTGTATTTTTTTTTTATGTTGTTACCTCTGTGAGCTTTAATTTTTCCATATCGATTCCTTTTACATAAATTCAGACACACCATGATATTCCATTGGATTGGGGAGTTCCTGCAACATTACCACATCACAATGAGTAAGGTTCATGGTTCCCTTGCGCGAGCGAACAAGTTGAGAGGGAAGATGCCCAAGGTGACCAAACGAGACAAGAAGAAGAAGCCTAGAGGTTGCACTCACAAGCGAATGCAATACAACTACTGGTTTGTTACCGTAGTGGTTACTTTTTGAAAGATGAGAGGCCAAACTACTCAGAGAAGTAAATGACTAGATAGATGGGAAACTAGTTGCGAGAAAGATGTCATTACCCTCCGCGTCTCTCCATCGTTTCCCTCCCAGTTACCCTACTTCCTTCGATTCGTTCTGCTTGCCGGCTCACCTGAAATGATGTCAGAAGCCTGCTTGTAATGATACTGGGCTTTACTGCTAAATAAAGGATAGAGGGAATAGCCACTCCAGCCTATTACGAGGTGAATTTCCAGGTTTTGCGTTGGAGCCAACGTCCAGTTTGTGATTATAGAGAGCTAGAAACTCTTTTGAGATTATTATTTGACTATAATTATGTATAGACCGCTGCACGAGAGACAGAGGCACGAGGTAGATGCAGACTGCCCAATATATTTTAAGAGAGGAGTCAGTGGACATTAAAACCAAATTCAAACTAAAAAATCTACTCAAACCCTTGTTGGGTTCTTCTCTTGGCTACTCCAAATTGTTTCCAATGTCTCTGGCACGTTCGGCTTCCAGAACAGAGGTGATGGAGACAAGGAGGCTACCATGAACAACATAAGTAACTTGCTCACTTTCTTGAAGAAAAAACATATGTTTGTTTTATTTGGGTATTTTATCAAGCATTTCTTACCAAATATAGATAATATATGCATAATAGTATGCAATAAAAGATTAAATATTTTACATGTTTCCTTGGTGAAGAAAACATGTTAATGCATGTAGTTAAAGATTCAATTATTTTATATGTATTCTTGGTGAAGAAAACATGTTAATGTATGCAATTAAAGATTTAATATTTTATATGTTTTCTTGGTGAAGAAAACATGTTAATGCATGCTGTAAAAGATGATTATTTTATATGTTTTCTTGGTAAAGAAAATATGCTGATGCATGTGGTAAAAGATTGAATACTTTATAAGTTTTCTTGGTAAAGAAAGTATTCTGTTGACTTTCTTGTAAATAATGATAATCAATGTTAACATTCTTCGAAATAATAATCTCTTGAAAAGATTGTCTTTCTAGATGAGTTGGATCGAATTCTTCACTTTGGTGCATAAAATGTTAAGTTAAACTTGTTATTGCTTATAGATTCTTTAAGCATAAATATGGGTATCTATAATAATTTCTTGAAAGGAAAAGCATGAGAAAATTACTTATAGGAAGATAGAGAAATGGGGTTATGATGTCTTCCTTTAAGAAAGAAGTAAGTAATTGTTGACATGAAATGATGGTAGAGTTCTACAGAAGGTAATATGTGTTTCATATATTGAAGAAGGGCTATAAGATAAGCTATTGGATACTCAAAGAATAGTCATTGTGTTATGGAGATGTGTTCTTTGTATGTTAAAGAAACTATGTTAATTTCTTGGAAAATAACTATGTGGAAGGAACACATGTGCAAAGGCGCAGAAACAATAGTTATTACTTGTATGTAAACATAACTAATGTGTTCTATGTTTTAAAGGGAAACATGGACTTTTAAACTAATGGTTAGATCTCTAGAAATATGCATTAGTGTGAATAAGCATTTTGAAAAGTAGAACAAGAATTTACTTGAATATATGTAGTAGTTAATTAGTATGATATGCTTGCTCATGCAGATGAGTAGATGTTAAGAGATCACTTTTAGAGGTTTCTTATTGATTGATTAATAATGTGTCTAATATTGTTGCCAAATCTTGTTGATAACTACATTGACAGGAAATGATGGCAGTTGGTGCCAAAGGAAAGTGATGTTTAACATTGTGGTAGGAAAAGGATTAATCGCCCATTGCTAGAGCAATCATGCCACGCGGAATGTTGCATGTGGCAGTATGTAGGAAAGGAGTTTCATGGAAAATGTATTAGCTTTTAGCTAGTTATGTGACAACTTAATGATAATTCATTGTAATGATTTTATAACAATGGTTAAGGGATGGAATCCCTTATAAGCCATTGAGTGAGGGGTGAAAACCCTCACGAGCGTTTAGTAAATGGATTAAATGTTTGTTGGTTTTCACCCTACGAGGTTTCCAAGTTATATTGGTGTTCAATGGTTTGATTGCCTTCTGTGTCAGTTGATGATGATGAATCCTTGATGTTGATGATTCCTTATTTGATGGCCTAACCATAATGTCCAAGTATGACATTAATTAATATGGTGAAGGAATTAATGAAATGGATGCAAGGATTCATGAGACAGTTTATGTTATTACACTACCACAGTGGTGGTTAATGGTTATATAACTTACTATCTTCTAGCGCAATTTACTTAATGTACTAATGAATATTATATCTAATGGATAATGAGGAATTTTGGAGTTGTGAATTTGATAATTACTTGTGGGTAATTTGTATAAAAAAATTCTAACTCCCTACTTTTACATGTGAGGTTAGCAGGGTTCATTACAGTTGGTGCCCCGCCATGGCAACAACATAATTGGGTTTGTTTCTCACTATGAGGAATTGGAACAAAACAATGAATTTCTTTTTTTCCTTAGTATCAAGTATGAAACTACTACCAAAACATGGGAAAGGAATAGTGGGAAAATGAGGAGAAAATATCTTAAAGTGAATGGGAGAGGATGCACTATATTTTTGGAGACACCCAAATGAAGACCGCTAATTTCTATAGGCGAAGCTGCAAATTGTTAAGCCAAGATAAAGATTATGTTAAGTACCAAAGTAGAAGTCCAAAGAGTACCTCCATTCATTTAAGCTAAGGAAGCCTGCATTCCATTGGAACAAGAAAGGTAAATCTCAAAAACCCAAGGTGAACCCCATGAAAAAAAAAAACACGTAGAAGCAAAAGCAGAGAAACTAGTCAAACCCAGGTGGAAGGGGTAAAATAAGGGGAAGAATGAAATACAACCAGAGTACTAGCTAGAGTAGGGTACCAACTAACACATTTCGCAAATTTAAAGAATCGATGCGGATAAAAATTCACAATTTCTACTTGAATATGTGGTGTGATGGTTTTGGTGAGTGCCAAGTACTGGGACATTATCTCTCTAGGTGGTAGGGAAGTGGATATCATCTGTAATACATCACAATTGCAAAGAATCCCTTCTTCCCTATAATAGTGCTCTACAACGTGAAAACGACGCAATAGAGAGAAAGGAGCTTCAGGAAAACAAATTTACGGTTAGATGGAAAGCCTGAAAATGACCTTGACCTTTCGACGCAAACTAGGCCACCCTCACTGTTGATCAGAACCATGATTGGGCGAATGTGAACACCATGCGAATTCCAGTGATGGAGCTTGTCAAAAATCACCACGTGTGCCATAATATTGTTATAAGTACAATTAAAAAAGTAAGTGACTTAAGATATAACATTACTTCTTTCATATTCAAATGAGTTCTAGGTAGGATGAAGTTAAATAGGTGAATGACCAACACATTATACAACAATACAATTCAAAATAACCCATAAAACAAATAAAAAATCATTGTAATAAATTTGTCATTTAGTTAGTCATTAGGCCATGGAAACGCATGATCATGATACCACATATGGATTTCTTTCCACTAGTCACAGACCATAAAGGAATTAATACACCACCATTTCCATTTCACAAACTATTCTATGTGATAGGTATAGGTCAAATTAAAAGAAACAAACAAAAAAAGATTGTGGAGAATGGGGACATCACAATATTAGGGTCAATGGTTTAGTATGGTTGAAGCAATGAAAGACAAAGGCCTGGTCTTGGATTCAACTCTCAAGGAAAATAAGCTATTCGATTGAGCACTTGGGAAGGAAGTTGCACATGCCTCTATTTTGAGTAGATTGTTTGATTGTATTACATTTACATTAAGATGTATTTGTGGCTCAAATTCGTCTATAGTTAGATCACATAACATATCACATATATTTTCATATATGCTCTTCTTCCATATGTGCTAAGGACCTATGGTGTTTCCTTTACAACATCTAGTGTAAATGCTAGTTTTGAATCTCTCATTAGTCGATTTTAAGGAACAAAATTATTTTTATAAATATTACTAAACATATTGTGAAGAATTATTTTATTGTATTATTAAAAGCTTCACATGGTATGTACTTACTATGAAGTATAACTTTGATTTTAAAGCATCTTAGTTTTTGTTTTTATATCATTCATCAAAAATATAAAATATTTTATTAAAACATATAAAACAAGTAATAAAATGAAAAGAAAGGAAAAGGGTGTGAAAAGGAAATGAATCTTATAAAATATAAAAAAAAAAAAATTCAAGAAAATATAACTGACAATCATAAATATTTTGAAAATGTTTGAGTTCCAAAAATAGTTTGATAAATAAACTTAAATAATTTTATACGTTTGAGTAGTTATTTTTTGCTTTTCTTGAGATTAGGTGACGGCTAGGACCAATGTTGAATGGTCATTAAAACTTGTAACTTTATATGGTAATCTTACATGTTGTATTGTAAAATTTATCTTTTAGATGCCACCCAAGAGATTTTTTAATGAAGATGAGGATGACTAGGATCATGAAAATGTTATAGTTCCAAAACAATGTATTTAAAATTGTAAATTTATGTACAAATATTATTGGTTGAGTCGTAAGGTTTATCCTTCCCTTATTATTAAAAGGTTTTTTCAAACTTATAAGTTGACGTAGTAATCCTATGTACTCTCATGTAAAATATAGATGTAGTAATGTAATGTCTTGTTAAATATTTTGACTCCAAATTAGATTAAAAAATAAAAAGAAAAAAAGTAAAAAATAATAATAATTGTAATTACCAATAAAGGATTTTGACTATTTCGAATTAGATAAAAATGAAACAAAACAAAATAAAATAAAAAATCATAAAATTAATAATGTACGAATCTTATTGGTTGAGTTGTAAAGTTTATCTTTGGGTTATTACTAAAAGGTTTTTTCAAACTTGTAAATTGACGTAGTAATCCTATCTATTGTGGTGCAAAATACAGATAGTGTAATGTAATCTCTTGTTAAATATTTTGACTCCATCAAATTACATAAAAAAAAACCTAAAAAAATTAATAATTATAATTAACATAACATTTTGATTCTTTCAAATTATATAAAAATAAAATAAAACAAAACAAAAAAATATAAATTTAGTAATTATAATCCATAGTTAAATTAGTCAAAAGCCATTTTAACCCTAAGAGAATCAAACATTTTAATATAAAAACAGTTTTTAAAGTAAAAAAAATAATCCCCTAAAAACTTGGTAAATGAGAATTTAAGATAAATATAATTTTGTTTATTTATATATCCGTCAAAAAAATTTTAAACTATAATTATGAAAATGATGAGAAAACCCTTGAAAATATTAGAATTCTAATTAAAAATCGTTAAAAGCGGTAAGTCTACGTAGCTAACTTCTCTACTACCCTGTAAAACTTATCCTCTCATAATGGTGAAACTTATTTTCACTATTATTATTCATATTGGATGGTGAAACCTATCCTCTCATATTGGATGGTTATTTTTCATGTAATGAGGAACATATTTCTTCATTTCTTCCATGACCTTTCATCATCAGTTTGATCCTTGAATGCCTTCTTGCACATCTCCTGTATTGCTTCCAGCCCTGCAGCCGCAATGGTTCCAATCAGATGGGAAACGGGGTTGGTAAAATGCTCGCAATAATCTCTCGATTATCTGGAGTTAGACGGCAAGCAGACTAACGACCAGAAAAGTTAGAGATAATATCTGGGTGGCCCTCCTTCAAACCCAGGATACGTAGTTGCAAAATATAGACGTGCCCACGCTGAGAATCCTGTTATATTTTTCCATAGGATTTCTTGAACGTCATGATCAGTATTGTCGTCATTGATGACAGATACGGATGGGAGGTTCAAGAAAGCCATGGCAAAGTATAGAGGGATTCATTAATATTGCTTTAGATATGAACACCGTCTGTGGTTACCCATGTCCAGAATTTCACAGTGTTCAAGGCTCATCATGCTCACAGATGATGAAATATAGGCTCCGGCTACTGGTTTGTTATTTCTTATCTTAAATATTATTTCACTCTTTGTATTGTTACAGATGAAATACAGAAGTACTCACGCCGAGAATCCTGTTATATTTTTCCACGGCTTTCATGATCAGTACTGTTGGCATTGATGACGGATCTGGATGGGAGGTTCAAGAAAGCCATGGCAAAAGATAGAGGCATTCAATAATATTTCTTCCATTATGAACCCCATTTGTAGTTACCCAGGTCCAAAATTGCACCGTATTCAAGAATACACTCACCGATAAAATAAAGGCTCCAGTTACTCGTTATTTCATATTTTAAAGAATCTTCGACTCTTTGTATTGATCCTTTGTCATGCTGTGGCATAGATCTATAATAACATGTGCTTGCTTTATTAACCATCTAGGCGGATTGATGAAATATCAGGTGCAAACTTGTGGTCAGTTAAAAAATACTTGTTAAGGCAGATGCATCATAGGTTTTTCTGTCACTCCGAGGATCTGAATTTTATGATGACCCCTAGGCCGTATGAGCACCTACAATTAGGTTGCTTAGAAGATGAAAGAGAGAGTGTGTAAGAACTTGTGGGTTGAGTTCTTTTTCGCAAATTTCTTGTCTCTGGTATTATCTTTCTTGTTGGCTACATTGTCTCTATATTATCTTATCTTTCTTGTTTTCTTATCTTTCATTTTTCTATGAGAACTCTTATCATAGGTTTTCTTTGGAAGTTTTATTTCATAGTTCCATAATTTGATTTATTGTTGGTTTCATGTTTGAAGCTTTATATCTGAATATCATATGTATAGTAATATCATATGTGAAGCTAAGCATTTTAAATGGTTGATCGGATTGCATAAATTGAGTCACGGATGCTTTGCCATAAGTTTTTCATAAAAATAATACCTGCTATATCTTATGCATATCTCATAGGAATCGAAGGCAGAAAACAAGATCAAGTTGACTGTATATCTATGGTAAATTTGGATTGCTTATTCTCGGATTGGTGAATCCTACCATTTCGGTTGATTGTGATCAAGAAGCGAAGAAGCAAAGGCTATGCCAAGACTTAAACAAATTGATGCGGAACTTGATGTTTGTGCTACACCGGTCTGTTAGATGTAGCACTGGTGACCATTGTTGGCCTGCCTACCTTAGACTCGAAGTCTCAGTTCAGGGTTGCATTTGGTAGAGCAATTGAAACAATGCCATTCCTGTGATGGAAGCCACCATGGATGCCAATATTTGTAAGATTGTCGTTCTCCAGCAATGGAATGTCGATTTCAACGAAGAGATTTAAGAGATGGTTGCATTCCACGCTTAGAAATATTTTGTGCAGAAAGAGGTGGCATGGCAACCGCCCTTGACATATGACAACCATTCCCATTTCCAGAGAAATGCTCTATATTCTATGGCACCAAAGAGCTCCCCGAATGAATAGAGGAATGTTGTGAAAAATCACTTGTTCTAGCGTTGAAAACATTTGCATTGAAATTTGGCTACAGGAAAAATCAATTAGAAATAAATCTCTACTTAGATTCACTGTTGTGATTTAAAGCGAATGAATCATTCATGCTTTATAGTGGATATCCTGCATGAGAATGATCAAGATTGTTCGTTAAATGTAGACCTGAAAGAGTGAACTTCATTGCAAATTCTCTCCCTAGTAGAGCTACATTATTTTTCCCGCACAAAGGTAAATTCCAAGAAATTACTGAATGTGTAGAAGTAGAAGGGTGTCTAACTAGACAATGTGTTTGTAGACTACACAAATATCTCTCTCCTTCCAGGATCTCTCTTTCTCTATCCATACTCTATTAATCTCCCTCATATCTTCTCTCTATCCTCGCTCCTCTCCCTCTCACCGTATACCCAACTCTATCTTCATACCTCTATATGCTCTCTATCTCACTCTATGTCATCCATCCCTATGCACCCTCTATGTCTATCTCTATATTCTTCTCTCTCTCCCCCTCATTATGGCTCTTCCCTTCTGGCCCATCACTCTCTCTAATTCTCTCCATATCTCCCACTCTTTTTCTATCTCTCTCCTCTCCCCACTTCACTCTTTAGACATCCCTCCCTCTCTCCTTCTCCCTTTCTCTTTATCTCCACCTTTCATTCTTTTTTCTTTCTCTACTTATCTCTTCTTCCACTCCCTCCCACCCCGTATCACAACTTTCGTAATCTTCGTACCATTTGTACCACCCTTCTCTCCTTCATTTATTCATATATCGTTGTCTATTTCTATTGGTCCATTACTCTCCATTTGTCTATTTCCATTATCATATTCATGTGTTTCTCTTTATCTCTTCTTCCATCTATCTATCTATATCCCTCCTTCACAACCCCATCTATCTATCTATCTCTTTCCGTCATTCCTTCAATCTCACTATATGAATCTCATTATCCCTCTCTCCATGTATCATCCCCCCTCTCCTCTTCTTTATATATTATCCTCTCCATATCTATATATATCTCTATCCCTATGTGCCATCATTATCTCTCCATATATTTACCCCTTCCTCTTTCATTTGTCTATGTTTTATTCACCTTCCACTCTCTCCATCCTTGTCTTTCTCCTCTCTCACTCTCCATATCCTCCCATCTCTTAGTGTCTCTCTCTCTCTTGTCTTCCTTCTCTATCCCTTTCTTCTTCCATGCTATATCCCTATTTGTCTATCCTTCCTCCCTATCTAGTTCTAAATTTATCTCTTTCTTCACCCCCAACTTGCTATCTCTCTATTTCCATTTACATATTTTCGTGTATCTGTCACTCTCTCCTCTTCCTCATTTCTATCTCTCTCCATGTCCCCTTTTCTATTTCCCACCCTAGTTCTTTCACTTTTGGTCTATTTGTCAAAATCTCTTTGTTTCTCCTTATCCCTCAACACTGTCCATTTTTCCTTCTCTTACTCTTTCTCTCAACCTCACTCTCACTTCTTCCCTCTTTGTCTCTCTCTTCTTCGACTCTCTCTCCCTCTCTCGGACTTCTCTCAAGCTCCCTCCCTTCTAAAAATTTCCTTCCCCTCCCTATGTCCCTCCCTGGCTCTCTTTTTCTCTCCCCCCACTCTCCATCTATCTACCTCAACTAATATAATTTCTATGTGTCTTTTCTATCCTCTCTGTATTTCTCTCCCTCCCTCTCTCCTTCTCTCTCCCACTATCTCCAACACCATCTATTTCCCTCTCTCTGCAATCACTCACTCTCTATCTACCCAAAAGACAAAATGAAAGTTTGATAATAGTATGACCTCTCTAGCTTGCATTGATTGAAATTTTTGTAATTTCAAGTATGTAATGCCTTTCATAATTTGAAATAAAAATAAAAAATTACAATTTTACAAAAGTTTAGGTTAAAAATTCCATCATTTATACAATCAAAATTCCATATAAAATCTACCTTTCATATTTCAAATATAAAATATTTTAAAAATTGTTTTCACTTAATTTAATACATTTTTTTTTGGACATATGTTAAAATATTAAAATACACCCCTAGCATATTTCCAGGTTAATTTTTGGGGGAATTAATCATTTGGAAAATAATTATAATATGTAGTAGAGGGCATTAAAATGTAAAATCCAAAAACAAAAATGAATGTTTGTTAAGAGTATGATGTCTCTAGGTTGCATTGATTGAAATCTTTGTAACTTTAAGTATATAATGCCTTTCATAATTTGAAATAAAAATAAAAAATTACAATTACGAAAGTTTATGTTAAAAATTCCATGATTTATACCATCAAAATTTCATGAACAAAATAATATGGATTATATTTTGTATGAAAATTAACGTACTAATGTTCAGAAAATAAAATTTGTCACAGTTAAAAGCATTTTCTACAAATAAAATTTACATATTTGGAAAGTCAATTCATATTGTTATATTTCATTATATTACACCATCTTCAAATTCAGTAGGTAAGTACTTATAATTATTCTATCTCTCCAAGTTTACATATTGTTTTTTTTCCAATTTTGTATATAGATTTTAG
>APFE030984237.1:0-28530 GCA_000404065.3 Pinus taeda
ATTAACCATATCAGTCTTTTATCATGGATACATTTTCAATTAGTTCAGTTAAAACAATCCTTACCCTGATATCTTGCCACTTGATCACATGCTTAGGGTCATAGATATATTTCTTAAGCATGGACACATGGAAAACATTATGAATTCTAATGTGGCTTGGTAAGGCTAACTGATATTCTACTGGCCCAACCCTTGCTAAGACCTGAAAAGGTCCGAAGTATTGGGGTGCCAGTTTGGCACAGCTGCTCCATTGCAACGTACTTTTCCGTGCCTGAATTCTGATATAAACATGGTCTCCCACCTGGTATTCCTTGAACCTTCTTTTCCGATCTGCAAAGTTTTTCTGTTGATCTTGAGCAGCCTTCAGGTTGGTCCTTACTCTTTTGACCATGTCCTCCATTTCCTTGAGCATTTCTGGTCCCAACCTTAATTTGTCTTCCGGGCTACTCCAGTTTGTGGGCGTTCGACATTTTCGTCCATACAAGACTTCAAATGGAGACATCTGAATGGATGTATGATATCCATTATTGTAAGCGAATTCCACTAAGTGTAAGTAGTCCTCCCATTGTGCAGGTTTTTGCATGACACGTGCTCTCAACATATCTTCCACTATTTGATTTACCCTCTCTATCTGCCCATCGGTTTGAGGATGGTAAGCGGTGCTGAAATTCAGCTGGGTTCCCAATTCCGCAAATAGCACTCTCCAAAAAGCGGAAGTAAACTTCACATCTCGATCTGATATGATAGTCTTTGGGAGTCCATGAAGTCTGAATATGTTTTGCATGAAAACATGTGCAATTTGCACTGCCTTGTAAGTGGATTGTACTGGTATGAAATGTGCCACCTTACTTAACTTGTCAACTACTACCATAATAGAGTCATTATTCCTTTTTGTTTTAGGCAGTCCAGTTATAAAGTCCATTGATATAACCTCCCACTTCCATTCTGGGATGGGTAGGGGCTGCAGTAATCCGGCTGGATGTTGATGCTCAGCTTTGATCTGTTGACACTCCAAACATCGTGCTAAATATTCAGCCACATGCTTTTTCATTCCCGGCCAGTAATATTCCTTCCGTAGTGCAGTCAACATTTTCTGATATCCAGGATGACCAGCATAGTGACTGGTATGAAACTCATCCATTATCACTTTTTTGAGACTGTTGTCATTTGGTACGAACAACCTCTTTTTATAAAGCAGCATTCCATCACTGCTAACCTCATAGTCTTGTGGATTTCCTTTGCTGGAAAGTGGCATTTGCTGCTTCAATTGTTGATATTCAGCATCTTGACTTGCTGCTGTCTTCATCATTTCCTGCAATGAGTTTTCCCATCTACTGAATGTAATTTCGTACAAACATTGTACTTTTCGACTTAGCGCATCAGCTACCCGATTTTACTTTCCCTTCAGATGTTTAATGTCAAAGTCGAATCCACTTAGGAAATCTGCCCAACGAGCTTGTCTTGCGTTCAGTGTGGGCTGACTAAAATAATTCGTTAAGCTGTGATGATCTGTGAGTAACAAAAATCTCCTACCCAAAAGGTAATGTCGCCACATCTTAAGCGCATGTATGACAGCAGTTAGTTCCAGATCATAGGCAGAATACTTCTGCTCATGTTCCTTTAATTTCCTTGATTCGTAGGCGATCACTTTCCCTTCCTGCATTAACACACCTCCCACACCTTCTCCGCTGGCATTAGTACATACCACATAGTCCTTGTTTGGATCAGCTATACTTAAAACAGGAGCAAATGTGAGTAATTGCTTAAGCCTCTCAAAACTTTGTTGACATTCGGAACTCCACCTGAATGTCCTCCCTTTCTTTTGCAAGGATGTGATGGGATATGCCACCCTTGAAAAGCCTTCCACAAATCTTCTGTAATATCCCGCCAATCCCATGAAATATCTGATATCTGCCACATCTTTTGGCACAGGCCAATCCAGTATGGTTTTTATTTTCTCAGGATCTACCGCAATTCCGTCCTTTGAGATCACATGTCCTAGGTACTGGATTTCTTCTTTATAGAAATCACATTTGCTGAGTTTGGCGTACAATTGATGTTCCCGCAATGTTTGCAATACCATCCGAAGATGTTTCTCATGCTCCTCCTTGGAGCGAGAATAAATCAAGATATCATCAATAAAGATTAGTACAAACTTGTCTAAAAATTGATGAAATACACTGTTCATTAAACACATGAACGTGGCGGGTGCATTAGTCAAACCAAAAGGCAGTACTACAAATTCGTAGTGTCCATACCGGGTCCGAAAGGCTGTTTTTGCGATGTCTTCATTTTTAATTCTGATCTGATGGTATCCAGATCGTAGATCAATCTTAGAGAAAACTGTCGCTCCCTTGACTTGATCGAAAAGCTCATCGATTCGAGGTAAAGGGTATTTGTTTTTAATGGTGAGCTTGTTTAGCTGCCGGTAATCAATACACATTCTAAGAGTTCCATCCTTCTTTCTTACGAATAACACCGGGGCTCCCCATGGAGATACACTGGCCCGGATATAATTCTTCTCCAGCAATTCCTGTAGCTGCATTTTCAATTCGGTCAACTCTGGTACACTCATTCTATAAGGGGCCCGTGAAACTGGAGCAGCTCCTGGTATCAACTCAATGGTAAAGTCTATATCCCTCTTTGGAGGTAATCCAGGAATTTCTTCTGGAAATACATCTGCGAACTCCTTTATGACAGGGAGATGTTCTAACGGGTTCCCTTTATTTTTAGTTTCTGCATAGCCTACCTGAATAGCATACACTTGGCATCTATTCCGGATGCATTTGGCCAGCTGAGATGCGGTGATTGGTCGGATCTGTACTGGTCGTTTAATTCCTTGCATTTCCTGTTCTATTCCAGCATCATCCTTGTACCGTATCATCTTCGTTTTACAGTTCACCAAAGCCCAATGCTTCTCTAGCCAGTCCATCCCAATTAAAACATCATAGGACCCGAGGGGCAGTATATTCAGGTCTGCCACTACTGGCTGTCCTGCTACCGTGATAGGGCAGCTTTTTACCTTTGCCATTACTCGTCTTTTGGTCCCTGTAGCTAGCTGTACCAGCCAAGGATTCCTGAATTTTTCAGGCTGTAATTTACACTGTTCAACTAACTTTGGACTAATATAACTTAAAGTAGCGCCAGGGTCTATTAGAACAGAGACGGAAAGGTTTAAAAGTTTACCTTCAAACTCTACCATGGTGGGCTGATATTCTGCTTGGCGGTTGTCCAAAGCTGCGTTAATTCTTGGCATACTCCGTCCCACGTCACCCACGGTTGATGCCTCATGAATCTGGGATATCTGGTCAGCTCCCTTCCTTTGCGGACAATTCTTGACATAGTGCGGTCCACCACAGCCCCAGCACTGCACTGGAGGTCTGTTTGATCCCTCAGCATCCATCTTGGCGGGCTGCTCACTCATTCTGGTTTCACTGATGGATTTGACTCTGAATGCATTCCTTGGTGCTGCTCTATTGTTCTGATTCTTGTTGCTACCTTTGATTCCACTGCTTCGACTTCCTTTATAATTTCCAACAGTTTTACTGTTCTTTTTCTCACTCCATTTTCTGTTGGTACTATCCCCTTTCTGCTTACTCTGCTGATAGCAGATTCTGGCTTTGCGAATCGCCTCATCCATTGATTTAGGATTGTCAAATTCAATCCTTTCTCTCATATACATGGGTAGGCTGCTAACAAACCGCTGCACCTTGGCTTTTTCTTCTTTAAGGTAGGGTACATAGCGAAGCAGAGATGTGAAACGATTGATGAACTCATCCATCGTCTGCTGGCCCAATCGCAGATCATGGAATTCTTTTGCCTTCTCATCATAAAATCGTTTCGTCAAGTATCTCTCCTTAAAATATTTCTGGAATTTTTCCCAGGTTATAGTTCGTTCAGTTACTCCTTTAACAATTTTTACCTCCTCCCACCACAGTGTCGCCTTCCCTTGTAACTGGAAGATGGCCAAACGTGCCTTCAAGTTATGGTCATACTCATACAGCTGGAAGTATTTATTCATGTTGATTAGCCATGCCTCAGCTACTTCCTCTTGTTCCCCATCATAATGTGGAGGTTTAATCTTTCGAAATTCCCCTTGCGACTCCACTTTTTGACGCTTTGAGGTCTGCTGTTCTGAGGCATTAGCAGATTGATCCTCTTCTTCTTCAGGGATTTCAGATTCTGCGTGATAGCGTTCTTCCTCTGTTATTCTCTGCTGCTCTGCGCTGGGGTTAGCTAGTGGTGGGTTCTGTTTGTCAGACAGGCTTTTTAATATTCTCTCCTGCTCCATGGTCAACCGTGCATTATCTGCCCGGAGCCGAGCCATTTCATTTTTCAATTCTTGAACGGTTTCTAGTATGGCCAGATTCGTGCTGCGGGTCTCCTCACCCAGCTGCACCCACAACTCTGCATTGTCTCCAAAATTTGCTGCAGGCCCCAAATTGGCTGCAGGCCTGTGCTGTGCGCCGCCCGACCCCTGCATGCTAATCAATTGTGATACCTCTGTTACTCTTTTCCTTCTTCTTAACTAGCCTGGTCTGATCATGAAAGAGATAGTATTGTGAGCTTCCTGCACATTTTTTACTTATTGTTAATGTCATTATGATCTTCTCGTCATTCACATCCCAGAGGCCACAGTATGGATAACTTGGCTCTGATACCAATTGTCACATACCTATACGAATATAACTACACATGTAAAAAAAAAATTATGGTATAATATAAATATCAACAGCAGTTACATATAGGTATATTTCTGCACTTGTTATGCGTAGGTTTCCACTATTCTTTAATTAATATATTTGGACATTAATTTGGCTGCCACAACCATGTATTCGGCCTAACCCAAAGGCAATTACACTATGGCGGCAGGTATAGTTTTCCATAACCTATGGACCGGTGATAACGTGGCTATGATCATCAACCTTATCATTTTAATGTTTCATATCTGTGTTGACTTTGGGATCTGGCAATCCCAACATAGGACATTTGGCAGCAATGTGGAGTCTCCCCTGTCCGGTTCACGTGACGGTGGCATGGTCACGGCACTTGGGCTTTCCCGCGCCTTCCTCCTTGATTACATCGCCCTCATCGACGGTGGGCATGAACTGTGAGAGATCAAAGGTTAATACTACGCCACGTCTCTGCCTCTGGCAGGTACGGTATATACAGATCTTTTTCTGGTTTATTCGCGATTGTTCTTTTGCTCCGCGTTCATCAGCTTCCTCTGCCCTCACGGCAAAGGGTTTACTGTGCCATTGCGCTCCGAGGCCACTGCAACTTCGAGTTCTTACCCTCTTACAGCAAGATTTCTCCACATGGAGTCTCAGTCCGGACCTAGCCAGGTAAATGTTCACAGTTTAAGGATTTGTTTTTCGATTTGGTGTTTTAATGAACTCGGATTAACGCCTGATCTTTTACTTGCCAGGTATGAGCAATTTCTCTTACTTCGATGGATCTGGAAGAGCCCTGCCATCAAGGACCGCTGAACTTCCAGGTATTTAACTGATATCAGGGTTTGGTTTTTATGACTATTGCATCGTTATCCCTCTCGGTTTGTCAGAGGGTTTTGCTCTAGCTTAAGGATGAGACCCCAACCTGAACATATCTGGTTGGTCACAGGTATACAAAGACCTGGTCTCGTTCCAGCTATATAGTCTTGGGATATTTACGGCATCATCTCTCATATGAAGATCTGGGTTACTACCCTGCCTTCTGTAGCTTTAGGTTCTATCTGTTTTACTTAAACCGATGTAGAATCCTGAATATGCTGGTGGCTATGGCCGTGAGTTTAAATGTTTGGCAGTATTCGGTTTACTGAACTATGAACCTCTGCGAATCTCGGTTTATGGATTTTCATACTTCTGTATATATTTATATGCTGTTAATTTTTCCTCGGATATGAGTTGAATATAGCCTGTTTTATATTACACAGGTTTGATGGTTGCTCCGTTGCATATATTTGATATCTGGTTTCAATCTGGTTACTCGCATGTATGTTTGGTTGCACCCATTAAGGGTTTGTACTTATACCTAGGGTTTGCTCATGCACCCTGGCAGCATGCGGTCACACCTGCATCTAACCCTATAGATGTATGGGTGACCTGCGATACCTTCCGAGGTTGGAAACCCTTATGGCTGTAACTTGTTTAATGGTTATTGTCTATTTCGGAATTCCTCATTTTCTTGTTTACATACTGTCAATGTAACTGTATCTTATTTCTTTGCTTATCTAAGCGTTATTTTCCACAGTTCTTATAGAATAATACCGTCATTATGGCAATGCTCAATGTAATCGAGTTCTGTTACTTCTGAATGTACTTCGATGTCTATATTTGGCGTTTACATTGTCTCAGAAGACGACTGTCGATGTTTGACATGAATCGTGTCTCTTTTATGGATGTTGCACGCATTATAACTCTATTCCCTACATGGTCTTTAATTATTACTATTCTTAAGATGCCGTTGCTACGGCTTGCTAGAACCCTCATGGGCTAGCTGAATCGATTTTCCAGTTTTCAATGTTTAATATTGTTCATCCTTGGTCATATAAGATTCACGTTCGTCTTTAATATTCAGTGGCTGTTAAGGAAGGTATTCGCTCATTTGAGCCATATAGGTTTGAGCCTTATCTGTTTAATTGGAGTATGGCTATGAACTCCTCACCGCTTCAGATATAACTGTTTCTTGGAATCCATCCTTAATACAGAACCGGGCTATCAATTATTTCTACAGACTGTTCTGTCTTCGTCTTTCTTTATAGTTACTAGTTGACAGTCCCTAAATTGCTAGTCCTCTGAGTTCTACAACACTCTAAATATATCATTTCTTACATGCGGAAACATATATGCTTCTTGTTTACAGATACTGAAATATATTCTTCTAGTTTACCGATAGCGGTAATCTTTATGTATTTGGTTCACAGTTTACTATCTAGGCTGGCTCAGCCTGTCTATTGTCACACAATGTTCACTTAGGTCTAAGTAATTACAGCTGTCCAATACTCATTCTCGTTCTGTCTTTACTTCTGTTTAGATAGTATTACTTATACTCTACTTACTATCTGTAGCTATAGTAAACTGACAGTAACAGCTACCTTTACCATTTACCCAGACAGTCTTGGAAACATAAGGGTCAGAAACTTACCTGATCTGCTCGGATAGGTGAGTCTGGTTCAGTCTCCTGTCTAGATCCGTGTAAAGCTTGATATCCTCCCAACCATGAGATTAGTCTCACAAGACCTGAATCTCCCCCCAAGCTTCTGCTTACCGGATCACTATCCTCAGTAAGCCAGCACTGTGTGCTTGACTATCTGGTCCTTACCAGACTCAGTCACCAATCCGTTTTTCCTTCTTTCTGTTCCTCTCTTTTTGTCTGTCTCTACAGCACAAAAAAGGAAAACCATTCACCCCTTCCTTTTTCCTGGAAATCTTTCCAGTTAAGGGAGATGGTTATTTTCAGTTCTAATAACTGTTTTCCCTTTTGGGAAGCTCAATGCTCTTGAGTAATTCTTTAAACACTGCTTTAATGCATAATTCAAATCAACAAATTACTCTTTAAAAGAAAATAAGTTCTCAATATTGTTCAGTTTTTATTGCAGTAACTTTTTAAAAAATTACATTTACGGGGTCATCACAACTATTATATCTAAAGATGTGAGATTCATATAACATAAATAATATTATTGCAAACTCACATAGATCCATCTTAACTAAAGATCCCTCCGATTGTAACTTGAAAATTCACACTTCTTGGGATCTCAAAATTAAAAAAACTCTAAACTTATGATTCAAAAAGTAAAAGTAAAATTTGTAACTTTTCAAACACTGAACTTTAAGGTAATTATAACTTGAAAATTCACAGTTCTTAGGATCTCAAAATTAAAAAAAAAAAAAACTCGAAACTTATGATTTAAAAAGTTAAAATAAAAATTATAACTTTTCTGAACTTTAAAATAACTATAAAAAAAAATGATCTGAAAATTAAATCATTTAATTAAAATTTATCCTAAATAAATACTATTTATTAAAAAATATATTTAATTTTAAGTTAGAAAATAGTTAACCGAAAAACAAATATGGAATTTAAAACTTAAAATGATTACTTCTGTTTAAAAACAAATTTGGATTTAATAATTTAAAAATGATTATTTATGTTTTATAATAAATATAATATATATAAAATATATATATATATTATATATCTATTTAACGTTTCCAGAAAAATAAAGAAAAAATATAATATAGAAATTAATATTTTAACATTTTATAATAAATACTTAACATTAAATTAAAAATGTATTTTATTAATTTATAATAAAAATAATTAACCCAAACAAATTTAAAAATTCAATTTAAAAGCTAGTCCTAAATTTTAGGAATACTTTTTAAAAATTAAACATAAATTAATGTTTTAATCATTATAATAAATAAAATATTAAATTAAAAAAAAAATATAATTGAAATTTTTTTATTAATAAATTTTTAAAATGAAATTTTTATGAAAATAAAGTTAAACTATTTAATAATAAAAATAAATAATAGTTCTTTAATTACTCAATAGTTTTAATCAACAAAAAACACTGCAATTCTTTAAACAGTGAATAGGTTCTATCAAGAATCCGTGCATCACTTCTTTCATAAATAAAATGCAAATGGGCTGCAATTCTTTTAGGGCTTCTTAATTCCCATCAAGAAAATGTAATTCAAAATTTTACCAAGATTTGCAAGAAAAATGCAATAAAGACAAACCTCGCGCTAATTGAGCGAAGAGGATGGGAAAGTATACGAAGAGTATATAAAACAGAAAAGCAATGCCTATAACCATTAAATTTTTTCAATGAAATTAACCTTAAAATTATTTCTACCATCTTTATTTTCTGTATTTACCTTGAACTTTGAACTTCTCTATATTAAATGATTTCTACCATCTTTACTTTCCATATTCACCTTGAGCTTTGAGCATATTAAAGGCATGCACAACCATTCGGTGTTGTTAAGACCACTGTTCACCATTAACAACAAACACACTTCTCACATGCTTGGAAGATAGAAACTGCCGGATCAATTCTGCATCAGTCAAAACAATTCTCACTTCGTAACCAAATCAGATCACAAACTTCTCACCTGCAAAAAGCAATTGAATTTCAAATCTATAATTGCAACAAAAAAATAAAAAAACAACCCATGAGCAACATATACCATAAAAATTACTTGTGACAGTGCCACTCAACCATACAAGGGAAATCTCTCTTTCTGAAATCGTGATGTACAAAGGCCATGTTTGTGCGCAGCTCCTTATCATGCTCACAATATCAATAGATTGGCGATCATAAAGCATGGGGCAAGGCCTTTGAATCCCTGATTTTCAGCGCTCCATGGAGAGCCCTCGCAATATCCAATATATTGTCGATCATAAACCGTGGGGCAAGGCCTTTGATTGCCGATCATAAACAGTGGGGCAAGGCCTTTGAATCCCTAGTTTTTCAGCCCTCCATGGAGAGCCCATGACATTGACAAGTATTTGAGGAAGAAACGTTGCAGGAAAGGTGATATTCCTGCAAGAAATAATGTGAAATAGTGTTGCAAAAAACGAGATATTCCGGCAAGAAATAGTGTGGACACCAGAGCATTAACTAATTGTAATGGATTCAACAGATTCATATCGGTTTTTCTAATCTGATGACAGTCACCATTTTGATCGTCTAACATCAGAATCAAAGGATGAAAAAGTTACAGCTGGCATGGGAGGGGAGTTCGTTTCAAAGGGAACGCCTTACGGTGTAATTTTTTTACACAAATAATTATACAAATCACAACTCCACATTCCTCATTAACCATTAGATATAATGTTCATTAGTACATAAAGTAAATCTCAATAGAGGACAGTAAGTTGCATAATCATTGTCAACCACTGTTTTAGTACATTAACATAAATTGTCTAATGAACCTTGCGTTCATTTCATGATTTCCTTAACCATATTAATTATTCACATACTTGACTACAACAAATAAGGAATCAACATCATCAAGGATTCAACATCATCAAACTGACACAATAAGCAATCACATCATTGAACACCGATATACCCTGGAAACCTCGTAGGGTGAAAATTAACAAATGTTTAATCTTATTATTAAACTCTAGTGAGGGTTTTCACCCCTCACTCAATGGCTTATAATGGATTCCATCCCTTATCCATTGTTATTAATTATTACACTGAAATATCATTAAAATGTCACATAACTAGCTAAAAACTATTACATTTTCCATGAAACCCTTTACCTACATATCACCACTCTCTACATCCTTGTGGCATGATTGTTCTATCGATGTACGATTTTGCAACTCGTACTCATGAGTGTGGATTGTTAGTTCTTCACCTACCAAAATGTTAAACATCATTTTTCTTTGGCACAAATCGTCGTCATTTCCTGTCATTGTTGTCGTCAACAAGCTTTGGCAACAAGATTAGTTACAATATTAATCAATCGATAATCAGTCTCTAAAAGTGATATTTTGACATCTACTCATGTGCATGAGTTGTAAATATATATCACAACATGCTTCTTCTAATAACATTGTGCAAAAACAGTTATCAAGCATGTCGTAATAAACAACTAGTTCATTTATTCAAGTACATATTTGTTTTACTTTCCACAATTCTTATTCACATTAATGCATAATTCTCTTCAAAAGATCTAACCCAACAGTTCTACAGATCCATGTTCCTCTTTACATTATATAACACAATATTTATATCTTCATACATGTAATAAACTATTGTTTCTATGCTTTTGCATATGGTTCTTTTCATATAGTTATTTTTCAAGAACCCATCATAGTTTCTCTATCTTTTATGTACAAAGCTATTATGCATTTCTTTCCATGAAAATATCATAACAAAGTCCTCATGCATTTGTTTCAACAAAGTACCATAATCAACCTTTCTTTTGCGCATAAGAACTAAGATAATAATAACGGTAACTGTTTATGCATTAAACCATGCAAATAAATCGAACTACCCAATATGCAACAACCAAATCCTTTACCTTTTACTCACCAAAACATGTAACTTTTGCAAACCCTTGCAAAGGGATTAACACCATTAACTTATCTTTCATGCATAAAGGTATATATTCTTTCCAAAGAAGGCTCCTATGACTTATCATTGTGCGTTTTGTCTATGAATAGGTTATTATATTTTCTCATAACTAAGTATTGTTTTACAAGAAAACTCTCTACCCATGAGAATATTTCACAAATTACCCTCTTTAATCAATATTCACTTCTAGGAAAATGACTACGAAATCCATTTTTAAGAAAGGAGAATTCATCCTATCTTTTCTTAGATAAACACATATGCATGTTATATAAAGACAATAAATGTTACTTATCTTTTAATGTTGCAAATATATATAGTAACCATCTTTTCCCATATATAGGAATAACAACCTTTAACTACATGTAGTAATATAATTTCTCTACCAAGAAAATATATATACAACAATCAATATTTATCTACATTCGGTAATATATTTTCTTTACAAGAGGAATATATAATATTTATCTACATGTACTAATATATTTTTATTTTCCAAGAAAATATAAAACAACAATCTTCTCAAGAACTTTAGATGTCTCATACATCTCTTCTCAAGAGGATATCTTGGGTACTTAGCAAGAACCTTGTGTAATTTATTCCAAAGAATAATGAAGCTACTTAGCTTTTAACACTCCCAAGAAATCACAAAACTACTTATCTTTTACTGTGCTATGTGCATAAACTAAGCAACAAATATTTCCAAGAGGACTTATATCCGTGCAATATTTTAATACATGGAAACTTGCAATTCCTAGCAATCATAACCAAACTATACTTTGTGCATCAAAATAAAGAATTTACTTTAAAGAACATGGAAATTATTAACCATGTCTTTCTGTGCACATAAACAAAGAATATTTCAAGAGATTAACTTATCTTTTTCAGTTGTACCACAACAATCCATCAAAAATAAAACAATGTTGTCCATTATGGAGAACTTAGTGATCCGAGGTCCAAGACCATGTGATAACTAATAGACCTGGGCTGGAAAAGAAACAAGAGCAAGACCGAGGATCTCCTCAAGTGGCTGAATCATCAGAGGCAACCTTCAAACCTCACGCTCACCTAGATTACCTTTATTCTCTCTACGCAGGTGAGCGATGAAGAAACAAGTGTAATGACGTGTGCGGTGTGTGCGCATAATCCTCATTATACTACTGAAACTCCATTGTTGAACTGTGACTATTTAGTCGCTGGACTGAGAAGGAAGTAACCCTTGGAAAAACCAATTTCTCGTAACATATGGCCATTTATCGAGCTTCGATGCAACCTTAGGTTTCAAATACTGGAGCGTGGAAGATAAAATTGGAAGGGTAACACAGTATACCTGCGATCTCGTTGTCGAGTGGTTATAAAATGCCCCCTCCAACAAATGAGACCGAGGAAGGAAAGAGGATCAACCCCGAGATCCCCTTTTCTTTCTTGATTTCATCCTTATTTAGTTTTCACGGAAATCAAGAATTAGTTTTGTAACTGATGCGTAACTTTAAAATTACTATTCATAATTGTTTGATTTTATGCAGAGTTATTTTAGAGATGTTACATACTCCCCCCCCTTAACAAGAACAACGTCCTTGGTGTTCATCTCGCTAGAACCTTAGATTTTACTCATGATATAACCATCTAAACCATACAAAAAGTAATCCTTCCTCTTTAAAATCAAAGATTTCATTCCAAGAAATGACAATAAACCAAATAGTAATGTTATAACATAAGAAAAATCAATAGTCATAAGCATTTATAACTGCAAAAATATGCAAGTTCTAATTTCCATCACTTTGCCCTTATTCAAATTCATAATATACAAAGACAAATCTCTATATCAACTTACCATTACTTACCAATTACTCTTGAAAATCATGAGCACTTTCACGTAAGCATTTTAATAGTGATTGAACAACCCATCAACACTCCATGGTAAGTAACTTGTAATGTATGACTAACAAATTCAATCGCATTAGTCACAATATTTTGAGTCAAATGAAATACTTTTAACTATCAATCAATTGTGCAATGTTAGATGATTTTTAAATCACAGTACTTTTACAATTACTTAAAGGGCACTAACACTAATCATCAAAATGATAAATCACTGCTCCACATGCACACTGAATTAATTCTCACTAAAGACATCCACAAAGTACTTCTAAAAGCACCAAAAGAGCACCTAGCTCTCTAATCATCAAAACAGTGAATCACTGCATCAAGTGAAAATTGCCTTAGCCTTTACTAAGACATTTACAAGATTGGTAATACAATAAAGGAACTAAAATTCCAATAACTCCTTATTGAGCACTAAAATCCTTTCGTGTTAAAATGTGCATGACATTTTTTTACACAACTATATATAAAATTCATTTTTAACATAACATATCGCTGATTAGTTAATTTCTTTAGCTTTGAGAACCACAATAAGCTAAAAAATTCTCCTCCCAACCCATGGGAACTGGTTTTCACAACCAGATCGAGTCATTTTCATATCCAGTCAGTTTCTTTGATAGAGACCTTACCAGGTCTAACATAGAATTCCACTGGCTAACCAGCTCAAGAATTCCAATGAACACATAGGGTCCAATATAATATTCCTCTTGGCAGCGTCCTGCCTATTCCTCTGACAATGTCCCGTCTATAAGGAATTTTTGGGCCTCCTGCAACAGGATCCAAATCAACAAAGTTGCCTCAGCATTTACCCTCTTCACCATCTTGGCAAACTCTTTTCCGTTACTGAGATAATTTATCTCTAAGGAGAGGAAATCGAGGTAGGCAAGTACCATTAACCCGTCTGGGCAGGTAACTGCCATCAACCTAAGGCATTCTAGCCTTTCACAACTATCTGCAACTATCTGGCATGAAAAATTTCTCTTTTATCACTCTTCTCCAAAGCAATTTACATAATGAACCATGTGATCATTATCATTACAAAATAAACATGCATGTACACCATGCATTCACACTTAACCCTCAACATGGGTCCACAACATCTAGATTGATAGGAAACATAACTAACATACATGTTGTATGCATTCTGATTTTCCAAATAACACAATCATGCATATCATATAAAATTATTCTTTCTCATTTATGATTGCAATTCTCATTGCAACATTTTTCATGATGAGTTTTCTTGTTTCCATTAAGCTACCACTACTTAATCCCATTCGCAACGTTAGTTATAAATATGAATCATTTAACAAGTATTCACTTTCCAAATCATTTTATTTTTATGCATACAATTTTGTCATGCATAAAAGTATATGCAAATATTCATTAATGTGTAAATGTCAATAATAGTTGAGTTAACAATCTAAACATTTCCAATTTCCATAGTGTATTGCCATCAATAGACCGATACATGATGTAACTACCACATTCACTTGTTTACGGATTGTAATAATCTTAAATCCAATTCAACTAATGCATATAAGTTCTATTAGTTAGTAATACAACACTAACCAATCAAACTACTAACCATCTTAATGCATCCATGACAAGACTTAATAAAAAATTAGTTATTACAGTCAAGTCTCATTACTCGACTCATTGTTTATTTTCAATATCCAAAGGGATTCTTACAATGTCTTTTTTAAACACTATATCGTCATATTCAAGGACATTCCCCGTATTTTACATTCATTCATTGACTCATTAAAATTAGTTCATTGTAACTTCAATCATGTTCATTAAATGCATCATTATTATTGTCATATTTGCAAAGAAAAAGTTGGTAGTTGATTGTCACTTTCCTTAATGAGTGTTCAATATTGTTCATAAATGTAACAAAAGTTTTATTGTCTTCTATCCTGATCAAGAATCCAATGTCATGAACATAATTTTGCAGCAAACTTTATTACTTACTACGCAAAGCAGTTATAAACATGAATCACACATATCATGTCAAAAGTAGTGTACTACATAAATCAATATGTAGATTGTTAAACTCATACATGAGTTAATAACCACTAGTGGCATACCTTAATTTCTTTTCCGCCTACCAATTCCCAAAGGCATCAGTGCCGCAACATTTAGCTTTGATTCAACGGGTTCATACCGGATCTTCCAATATGATGACAATCACTATTTTCATCGTCTAACATCGACATCAAAGGATGACAAAATTACAACTGGCATGGGTGGGGAGTTTGTTTCAGAGGAAACGCCTTACGACGTAATTATAATATATTTTTTAAATGAAAATATTTAGTTTAAATAAAAGTGATTTATTTAATTGATGTGATATTTTTTCCATTTCTTCAAAGTTAACGTTGTTAATAATTTTTTTACTATGCTTTACCTTTCTTTAATAATGGGTAAACATTCTCCCCATTTTTATTTGAAACAATAAGTAAACACTCCTCACTCTTGATTTGAAGGAGTACCTATTAAAAATATGATATACATTTATAGTTTAGAAAATTTTCACATTATTGAATTGTTTATTTTACATATATTTGTTTTGTATGTTGAATGGAGAAATTATAAAAACAAAATAAATAAAAATAAGATAAATATTATATATATATATATATTATATATATAATATATATTAATATATATATATATAATAGGTTAGAGTGTGTCTTTAAAATTTATAGTCTATCAAAGAGGATAAATAATATTGTATCTTTTTTTTCAAAAACATTAAAAATAAATAAATAACAAACTTAATTTTAATTCAGATATTAAAAATTAATTAAAGACACCTTTTGTGTAAAAATTAGATTCATGTGAGGTAGCTCCCCACCCACCAATTTCCTAGGGATTTGAGATTATTCCAATTCTAATAAGTTCCTCCATGACAGGTTCTTGATTATTATTTATAACATTCATTTATATATAAGCAAAATGGTCCATTTTACAATAAGATGTGTAATTCTTGTTTTTCCTTAAGTTAAAGTTGACCCATGTCAAAACAACAAACTGACAAATGTCAAATGGAGATGAAAAATCTCATATATCAATTTAATACCTAATTTAGTCATAATCTTAAAATTAAATTATCATTATTATTATTATTATTAAATTAAGGACACCTTCTGTGTAAAAATTAGATTCATGCCAAGTGGCTCCCCACCCACCAATTTCCTCGGGATTTGAGATTATTTCAATTCTAATAAGTTCCTCCATGATAAGTTCCTCATTATTATCTATAACATTCATTTATATATAAGCAAATTTTATTTAGCAAAATGGTCCATTTTACAATAAGATGTGTAATTCATTTTTTACCTTAAGTTAAAGTTCACCCATGTCAAAACAACACACAAAAAAATGTCAAATGGAGATGAAAAAGGTAAACAATGTCTAGCTTAAAAAAAGGGACATTCTGTGTAAATATATACCTTTATAAACTTTAAATGAATAAATATCATATATCAATTTAATATTTAATTTAGCCATAATATTAAAATTAAATTGTCATTATTATTATTATTATTTTTAAAAACCATTAAGAAGTAAATAAATAACAAACTTAATTTTAATTCAAATATTAAAAATTAATTAAGGAAACCTTCTGTGTAAAAATTATATTCATGCCACATGGCTCCCCACCCACCAATTTCCTAGGAATTTGAGAAATAAGCTTTGTTACAATACCTTGGGCCAATACGATGGCTTATCAATACACATGCCCAAAAAACCATAACCCACTTCATATGACAATTGTTCATATGACAATTTTTGTAATTTATTAATTTAATTAAAATGGAAAGAGGGTCATAACTACTTTAGAGAAAAATATGAACCTTTGAATTTTGTATACTACTAAGAATATTCCAAAATATTTCGTGAATGTTAAATCCCTAATATCCACCTAATAAATATTGATTATTAAACTAAAATTATTTAAGCCCTACTCCAAAATATACATCCCTATCAACATAATTAAATATGTTTTTTTTCTCATTTATTACGCTAATACACTAGCACAACCATATGAATTAAATGGATAATAAACATGGATCGACATCAAAACACTTATCTCATAATACATCTCACATTGAAAAATTTAAAAAAATCATAAAATTTAATTAAAGTATAAATTTATGATTATTACTATTATTAGTATTAAAAGAATTAATGTGTGAATTAAGCATATATATATTTATAATAACATGTAATAAGATTATTAACCATGGACATTCAACCCCACTTTCCCATGGAGATTCTTAACCTATAAATATACTTTGCTACAATATGATGGCTTAATAATACCATGTCCCTAATAAAACCATGACACATGTTCATATGGAGATTTTTAAGTTGATAGGCATATCTATTTTAGAATAAGTCTTCCATAATTTTTTTCCAATTTAGTTTGACATTACTTCAAAATTGAAAAATACAACTGAAAGAGAGGTTGTTTATCCAAAGTTCATCATAGTTTGTCTCAATTTACCACAAGGGAAACCAGATAGATTGATCGCTTATGGAGGAGTAAGTCTAACCAAAATAATACCACTTTATGTGTATTAACAAGCCTCTCATCTACTAAACTACATATAAAAGAAAAGCAATTACTACAAGAAATAACATAAGATCACAAATTTAAAAAAGTCACAAGAGATGGATCCTGGGGATTGGTGCTTGGTAGAGTTGAGGGCTTAAGGTCACAGTAGAGGTGGCTCTCTTAGTGGGCTAGCTATGAATCTAGGCTTGCTAGGCACAAACATTGGTAATGTTGGACCCTCTTGATTTCATTTTGGGTAGAAATTATGTCATTCCAGTCCTCATGCTTCTGTTTCAAGACCCTTCCTAGAAAGGTTTTTATATGCCAATGAAGGGTTATGGAGTTTAGGTATTGGCTCCTTTTTCTCTTGGTGTGACTATGGTCGAGAACCTAGTGGGCTACCTCCAAGATTTCAGAATCTGAGAAAACATGAACACCATTGGTGGTGAGGAGCTCGAGCTGGATATTCGAGATTGATACTCCTTGCATGATTGATCAGGTGAAGGAGTCATTACGAGGTATCTTAGATTGGTTTACAGCTCCTAAGGGTACATACATCAGGTGTTTTTGTTTTCATATATCCCCTCATCTCATGCTGCAATATATGACCAATAAGGTGGTCATGCATGAAGTAGAAAATCAGTTGGACAAGGGATTGTCAGGAATTCTTCACAGAAGGAAGAAAGCCCCTTGGCCCACCTTCCCCTTAAGGATCAGACTATATGAACTGCATTGCTAACACTTTGCCATGAAATAATTTGTAACACCCTCTTCCAACATTTACCCAAGTTAACTTGTTCACTAGGGTAAACATGTGATTAGAGGCTACTATGATCTGATTCAACTCCCCATGTATAGTTAAGGAAGTTTAACCGACACAACATAACCAATTCGACCTTCTACATAGGCTACAGAACGTCCAGGATCCAACCAACCTTTCCACGTGACCAACCCCTAAGGAAACTTAGCATTTTACTAACCTAGGGCCTCAGTTTCTCCCATGAAATGGGCATGCATGCAACTAGGACCCTCCAGCCACTCCCACAAAAAGGGAATGCAATCGACTGGGGAATTTTTTAGCGAAAATGGAGCCAACAACCCTAGATTATGTGCACCTTTTCAAGGCTAGGACTCATGTCACTACCTAGAACTCCATGAAACCTTTAGGAATGTAAACTAATAGTGAAACAATGATACTAATGCAAATACTTGAACAAATACTAGAATGGACCCCTACTAGCCATGACAGGCATTTCGTCAAACGTGTCACAAATATGCATTCTATAAGTCATAACAACAGATCTGAGCATAAGGGTGTCATACTAATTTGAGAATCACTAAGAAGCATTGATGCATTATCACATTAGCTGCATTATTATATATTAGGTCATATATTCGTTAATCATTTATTTAAAAATCAAAACATGATGAGAGCCATGCATAATCATTGTCATAAAACATGCTCATAACCAACATATAACAACCAAAGTAAAATGGATATAACAACCATAAAATCCACATATAAATAAGTATATTTACCCATCAAATACAAGAGGAAATAATATATTATTAAAATATGAAAAATTCAACCAAGTCTGAGACTTCCACGAACCACCCGACCATAAACTAAGCTGAAACAAATCTCTCTTTCATCTAGTCACCTCTGTGCCATATTCCAAGAATGAATGTTGGATCTCAGAAAACAAATCTAACAAAAATGAACCAGGGATTCCATAGGCCAAACCACCTCAACCCTCAACTAGTGATTAAACCTCATGGTCAGACATGACTAACCATCACCAGATCAGTCTCTACCTAAGTTGTCCAAGGCTACAAAGTGTTTGTTCCAACTAAACCTTCTAGGACTAGTAACTCAACCCACAACTGTTGTCGGGATCTAGAGTGTTTGTCCAACCAAGGCTTTAGGACTAGTAAATAAACACACCAAGTGCTCTAGAGAATTTTTCTAACCAAGGCTCCAAGACTAGTAACTCAACCCAAATTGTTATAGGGCTTCAAGAGCGTTTGTCCAACCAAGGCTCTATGAACTAATAACTCAACCTACAACCAAAGGAATATGAGAGCCAACGATAAAACAAAAGTAAAACCCACAACACCATGGCTATCCTGGAAATGGCATGTCTAAGAAAATTTGTTGTCAATCCAGGAAATCTCCCATGCCACTAACAGATCATGACCAAGAAAACACATGCATGTGCCATGCATTATAAACTAGCAAGCAAATCATACATGCAACTCAATACCCGCAAATCATGCCACTGTATTCGTTGATCCCATTGTTTCCTTGCACTTTCCTTCTCTTCCATTTCCGTCTTGCTCCAAATCCAAAGTATGCCACACTCCTCCAAGAGTGCTCCAAGAAAACTCTAAGTGTCCAAGATTATGAGAGAGAGAGAAAAGAGAGAGAGCTCCCAGCTAAAACTGACAAAATTCTATTAACTAATCCTCATAAGACTTTTTATCGTTCATGCCTTTATATTCTTCATTTTCCATTATTTTCCTTCATTTTCTTCCTCACATATAACTTGTGACCTTTCACCTTTCTCTTCTCCTATTTTCCATTATTTTCATAAATAAATGCCAAATAATGCCTCTTGCCTTTCCAAATCCTTTTCCATTGCCTTTTTTGATTTCCTTTAGCCCTAATAACTGAAATTAACACCCACTAGGATGTCTTTCCTAACATTCAACTTGGAATGTGTGTCCCATGACCATGGTATTATATATATTTTACATGAATTTTCAATCTGGGTTGCTACAAACTTTCATGGGTATGATCCTAGGAGAGTGTGTAGGCAAAATTTTGAAAGGATCAGTTTCAATACGGGGTATTCATCAATGTTCATAGTAGAAGATGAAAAAATGAAGAGCTAGTGTAATGAAATTAAACAGACATATCCAACAGTGAAAACTAGTTCACCCTAGGATCCACTAGCTCAAGATATCTAGGTGTAGGAGGAAGAATAGATAACCCCTCAAGCAAGGAAAATAACTCCTAATAAGAGGATCGAGTATTTTTCGGTAGACGAGAGTAGAAAGAAATGGAAAGTTGATTCTTTGAACATACGAGTTAGTCAAGAAGAACATGAGAGGAGAGAAGCAGAAGATGAGGAGAAGAGGAAGCATGATGAGTTGTTGGAGAAGCAACAAGAAAAAGAAGAGGAGAGGAGAAGGCCAGAAGAGGAACAACAAAGGAAGCCCCAGGAGGAAGAAGTAGCCCAAAGGTTGGAAGAAGAAAAATTGACTCAGGAGATAGAGGAAGAAGATAATATCCAACCTATGGATGATGAGCCGGGTTCTCCATAGGAACCTCCTCTCACAAGTGATCATCTTATATTTGGAGAGATGGGGATCACTCATCCACTAGCATATAGAGTAATGGATGTATGCAGTGTCTCGTTTGATCAACTTAAGAAGAGGATCGTGCAACAAAGGCATAGATACTTCCCAAAAGATCCTTCGAATCTAGTCTCAGTTTATACAAAGAAGGTGATTATTTCCAAAACCAGAAGGAATCGTAGGGCTATCATGGTGGAAAATGTTTCTTTTACCATAACAACACAAGACAACTCTAAATAGCTACTGAGTGAGAATGCTAGATTGAGGAAGGAACTTGTTGCAGTGAAGCAATAGGCGAAACATCTTATGATGGAGAATCAACAATTATCGTCATAGAGATTTAATAACGTAAAATGGCAATCAACCATGCAAGAGGAACCGGGGCCAATGGAGGAAACCATGATGAGATGATACTTATACAACAGGAAGTGGCCTCTCTCGTTGGCATTCAAAAGAAAGCATAGGAAGTGGCTCCTCTCGTTGGCAGTCAAAAGAAAGCATAGGAAGTGGTAAAACTCTCGAAAGGAGAAAATAGTGCAATTGACCAACTTCAAGAGTGGGTTGCCAAGTATCTAGATGCTCCACAACATTTTGAAAAGAAAGACAAGATTTTTGTAGAAATAGACAGAGTTCAGTTGACACTCCACCATCAGAACTACACGTATCTTGGAGAACACTTGATCAATACTATTGTTGCTTATAATCGACTGCATAATGGTTTTGAGTCTCTATCACAGAAGGTTGGGATGCCCACAATAGGGACAATTGAAGAAATCAAAGGCAGAAAGATAATCTTCCAAGAGATCAAGAAATATATTGAAGAAGTGAATTAAGCCACAAAACAAGAAGGTCTGGAGGTCACCAAGGATATTATTGTAGGGTACACCATCTCACGAGTCAAATCTCACATGAAACCTTCATGGCTAAGGAATAATGTATATTCAAGCTCCAATACCATACTGATGGAGCCATTGGAGGTGAATATGCGATATATAGGGGACTTGCCAATTCGGGTCAAAGCCATCTCAATAAAGTTCATGGCATGGCACACTTACATTAAAAATGAGTTCCATGAGGAAGCAAATGACTTATCAATTTGATGAGCATTTATCACATTATTAGTTTAGTCTTATTAGACCACTCTCTCATTTGTCATTATCTCATGTAATAAATGATAAGTAATGAATTCCAACGAACACATGTGGAATGTGAATAGTCACATATGGAATGTAATAAGTGATTAATAGAATATGAATAGTCATAGAAGTCAAAGAGTCATGGGCAAGCTCAAAGGTCATTGTTATTTGTTATAAATAACTTGTCATAACTCAAAGAAAGGGCTTGGATACTTGGAGTCTTTCCTTGGCTTCTCTTATAGTGCATTGGAGATATATCATTCTTTGGAGAAGCAAGTTGTGGCTTCATACTCCACTTCTGGATATAGTGTTTCATTCATGTAACAATCTACTTGGGATATTTCACTCTTAATCAAAAGATATATGAGCTGACATGTCTTCAAACATGTATCATAGATATAGTAGGAATATTCTTGTTATGTTTATGATATATAATGTTTTAATCACATACTAAGTGAATTAACTAATTTGTTTCTTAGGTATGTTTGTTATTGAATAAGCGTTGTTATGCTTTAATGATTTTTGTTATTATGTAGACTAATATGCAGGTATTCAACAAGTCTTTCTCTTCCTTCACAGGTCACCCTTTAGGATAATACTATTACTCTTCTAATTGGAGGCTCATTTTCATTTACCAATTATGGATGTTCCCTCGTGCACCTTATGTTGGGTGTTTCAAAAATATTACATTGTTTCTACTCAAATAAGTGTTGTGATCTCCTTTGTTTGTGTGTGAAACCAAGACATATCTTTGAAACGTTTCCAATGGTGGTCAGACCATATGACCGAATTGGACTCCTACACCAAACGATGTGAAGTCTAATTGGTACTTCACATCAACGATATCCCCTTACAATCTTAGTGGCATACAACACCATCAACATGCCCTTACAGGATGGATAAGACCTATGAGCCTTTAGAAATGTTTGAGGGTAGTATTAGCCCTCTCTAAAGCAATTTCTAGACCTTAGAATGAGCTTAGAAGCTCTATTGAGACTTTTAAAAATTTGGACATGGAGTACTTTACAAAGCCCTTTGGTTGCATGATACTCAAGATTTATGACTGAGATTCAATGGGAAATCAGGTTATCAGATCCTATGGTGTCAAGCACATTTATAAAATTGTAATTTAGATACCATAATGATAATAGACTCTATGAGCTTTTTAGTCGATGATAGATTGTCCCATCACCTATCATGGCATGTCAGGTAATCATTTCATTGACATCAGATCATTGTGAAGGAAAAAACCTTTAATGAACTGTTGAGAGGATTCAAGGGTTATATTTCCATGTTTAAGGGGTTTGGAGTGTTTTGTTTAGCCCCTCGTAACATGGATGACATGGGACCCATGACTAAGAATTATAGAAAAATGTGGTTATCAAGTTGTCGAGTCGATAGTATAGGTGTATCAGCTATCAAGACCTGAGGTTATTGGGAGCCCATTGGAGTGGACCATATCATGAACCCCCAATATTTAAATTTTCTGATAAGTTTGTTGGATGATGATATTTTCCTTGTTGATTGATGTTGGCAATGGGTCAGAAATATATGTGAGTAAAGAATCTATTAATGAGTACCCCTATATTAAAAGAATTTAATAAGCACATCACTCGCTGGGAGTGCAATATTGATATGTGACAGGGATGTATCAACTGTAGAACTTATCTGATTTTGAGTGTTAGCATAATTAAATGCAACCATCAATTTGTTAGAGGATTGATATGGACCACAAATTTCTTTACTGTAAACCCCTTTCTTCCACCATGGCTAATCCCTTTAATACTCTTCTTAGTTGATTCACTTGCATGTGAATGCTAAGAGACTCATTTTTTTTTCATTATGTAAGTTTCACTAATAGCCCTCATAGATTATTTACCCTTATTTTCTATCCTCGCAATGCCCTATGGCTCCAAGAGTAGTTAATAGCTTCTCCTTAAACTTCATGTAAAATGTACATGTAGTAAACCTTTAGGAATTTTCTTATATGACCATTTGATGGCCTATTATTAGCCATTAAGCCTTTCTTGAAATGACCCCTTTCTTCATTTCAATTATTTTTCTTGGACACGTGGTTGATGTTAATTCATTGATTTTGTAGGTGCTCCCTTCAATCCAATTTTTTTGCTTCCTTGACAATCATCCTTTTGGATGTGTTCCCTATTACATGCATCAATGACTTTAGTGGAGTTACCCAACAATGCCATTGGGCCTTGAATGGAGACATATGAGCCATGCCATCAAGTCTTTGGTGGACTCACCTTGATGTCGTCATTCCTTCCAAGATGTGAGTGCAGTATATTGTTAAGGATTTCACGGAGCTTCCCCATCTTTTCCATCAAAATTTTTCTAGGATCACCCTAGCACAAACTGTAGCATCTTTCCATCAAATTCGTGGAAATAAGGCCTCAATGTAATTGATACTTTTTAAAGACATCCCCACTGATAACAAACTAAAACAAAGGGCAATGTCATTAATATTAATGGCTCACATGGGAACTTGTTACTTCAATGTCCTTGGAAGAATTTTTGAAGGGTAATTATGGCTTGTCTTGTTGGCAAACATTTAAGTGCCTACGGAGACCTTGCAAATTTGCAAACTTTGGATTAATTTTTTTTTTACTTCAATATTTTAGGCCAATATTTAATGTTTTAGGAAATATTTAGAAATAGTGCTTATGGTTTTCCTTGTTCATAAAATGAATCAATGTTTGAAAAATTTATCTTGGGAGACAGATGCAAACAAATTAGTAAGATTTGTTAATTTTAGCTTTTTTTTGGAAAATGTAAAGTTTTAATTTGTTTTTATTTTATCTCATTCCTTTTAAAACCGTTATTTGTTATTAAATAATTAAATATAAATAGTCTTTTTAAACTTCAAGAGTTACAGAGTTTTATTTTCTTTAAAAGGTAAGAATACGCCCGAAATGGAAATATTTGAATTGTAATGAAAGGTCCCTCTCCCCTTCAATAGACCACCAAAAGCTTATTTGAAATTATGTACTATTTTTTTTTAAATAATCTTAATAAAATAAATCTATATTAATAAATCAATAACTTCTTTCCTCATTTATAATTATCATTTAAAATTCATGAAAAATTTAATCATTTTCATAATTATTAATAATCAATATATTTATAAAATTAATTATTTATTTTTAAACAATCATGCTATAATATAATCAATATGCACTAACTTTCAAAAGCAGGGATGGCTTTTCATAAATTTTACTGAGATAAAATATTTCAAAAACCCTATTTAAAATTTCTACATTGAGAGAACATACCAAATTTCTGAATTGACAAAATGCACCAAATTTTCTATGTCAACATGATATATCATCCATCTAAAAATCCTTTTTTTAAGAGTTTTTTGAAAAATGTGTATGTGCATGGACTAGCGAGAAATGATAACATCTCTGACTCCTGCCTCCTAAAATCAACCGTCTTCCAAAGCAATTTTAGAACTTTCAAAATACTATGTAGTACTACACAGGTAGAAAATACTTTTTACAGCGGTGTTTTCTATTGCAGATTTTATAATTAAACAAGCAATTTCAATAATTTATAACCATGGTAAATTGTCTTATGAATAATTGAAATGATTTTTTTTAATAAGTTGATAAATTTATAACCATTCTAAAGTGCTTTATGAATAAACGAAATCAAATTAGCATATAAAAGGCTGATATTCTTTGTTCTAAACTTGTATTTCAGTAGATGTCGACAAAGCCGTTCTATCAGATGATGCTGCCATTTTTGGCAATTGCGTTCGGTTGCCTCTGAAAAGTGCTTAAATACTGCGTTGAAATGGTGGAAGCTTTTGACCCCCTCATACATGGCATAGGGTCATAAAATGATTTCTCCACGTGAGAAGCGGCGGTGTTAAAATCTCGTCTGCTATAAATATATGATACAATTCTGCAATAATTCTGGAAATTCCGCTGTACAGTTTTCCAACTGATTCAAAGAATGAAATTTTCTCCACGTTTAAATGTGAAGAAAATCTATGACGCACCCAGATTTTGTAGCACAAAATTGAAACCTTACACAGCTTTAATAAATCCTTGGGTTCATTACCAGAAGCCCGCTGTTTCCAAATTCCATGCCGCAGAAAAATCGACGTCAAAGGACATGTCTTGGCTCACAAGATCTCTATTCATATAGTATTGCAGCTCGCTCGCTTCACAGTAATCCTCATACAACTCAAACCCTTGATGAATCTCGAAGTCGTCCTCGAAGTGCCAGATTTCATTAAGTGATTTAAGATCCGGATTTTCCGGTAAACCCTCCGGCGTTTCTTTGGGAAATTGCAAGATTTCGGCCTTTATGTCCAGAACAGGGTTCAGGGGAATGCCGAGCTCATCGTCTGACGCGTCCAGAAGATAAACCATCTCAGCCCCCGAGGCAGAAGCACCTGAGCTTATGTCAAATGTAGACTTTGTTCCGTTCTCGGCCGAAGCTAGGGTTTCCCCTTCTTGGCCGCTAGAAATATCGGAAGACGCCGAGCAATTCCCAGAGTTTGACGAGGGATCAAAAGTGAAACAAGGCATGCCAATCTCTTCCTCCAGGCTTTTCATGACTCCATTTACGACCTCCTCATTGGGAGCGTATTCCTCTTCTTCCTGTGATAGGATATTGTCTAATACCAGCACAGAATAAAACAGGTCTCTCTCCTCGCCGTTGAAGCGTTTCGCCTCTGGGATGTGAGTTGAGGTCGGCAGAGCTTCCAACTCTCGGCCGCGCTTTTTGAGTGCCTGAGACATGATTGAAAGACGGCCCGGAGATTCGAGCACGGAACGCAGAGGTGGTGCAAAGACTAGAGGATGATAGTTCGGAAGAAATGCTCTTAATGCTCTATAAAAGCCGAAATCGATAACGGAGCGAATACAATAGGAGTGGAGATCAGGATATGTACAGCATCAGACAGGAAGCTAGATACAATTAATCTCTGTTCGAATTGGGGGAAATTGAACAGACTGGCATGGGAAGGGTCCTTGCAAAATTGCTGAGGGCGGGTATGACTCCTCGGGTTCCCCATTTCCCATATTTTAACACGACTGAAGCCGTAGCTTAACTCGCGGATGTTAAATTTTAGTACAATTGCAAACGTGTTTGTAGGATGCCCATTTGGACCCAACATCTCGAATTTTCAAGGTGTCCAATATTCCAAGAATACCTTTATCACCGAACTACGACTTGGCGCGCGTAGCTTTTCGTTGGTCGGTTGATGGAGTGATATCAACAGCGTTCGCCTCAGCGAATCATTGGTGACCGGTGATTTGGTTGGGATACCTAAACTTCTACTTAAAATAAAATAAAATAATGGATGAATTTAGTTGGCAAGGAAGGTTTACCACACATGTTGTAGACTTCACATCTTTAATGTGAATTTATTAATTAAAATTTTATACATTTCAAAATCACTTTGCTTTTTGTATTGAAAGTTGTGTACGGTGAAGCAATTCGCTAGCCAAAAAAACGAAAGTATTATCGGAAGTTATTTAACTATAGTAGATTTTGAGAATATTTCAAAACGAGGAAACAAAAAAATATTAACTTTCATTTTTATTTTTTCACCTTTTCAAAAAAAATAAACTTTTTTCATGTTTATCTTTTTTACATTTTCAAAATATTTTTAGATATTTCATTTTTACATCATCCATATCTATCCAAAATGTCTTTAACTTTTACCTCATATCCATCAAATTTCAACCAATTCTAAAATATTATTAAAATCCAGATATCCATAGAATTCCAAAATATGATTATCCATCCGATTCCAAAATATTATTGAAATCAACATTAGCATTACATATAATCATGTCATTACCCGCCCGCAAGTCACATCCTCCGACCATATATGGCGACCATTTCGTGCTAAGGTTCCGTAATCAGTGTAATTGGGGTTGGTTGACAGAAAAGCACTTATAGGCCATGACCAAGTGCCGGGCGATGATACCTCTGACATCGATGGATCAGCTAACGATCCCATATACCTATCAGCCCAATCGATTGTCGTCCCCCAGTCCAATTGAATGATACAAAATGACCTGCTCCATCTGGGTCTTGCAAGACGCGGGCGACCGGTAGAGAGATGTGAGGGACGCGCAGTGATAAGTTATAGCCAGCGACATGACTTATGAGGTCACTAAGGGATAGAGGGATAGATTGTCCTAGAAATATCATATCCGAAAATAAGGGTTAGAGAGGAATTAATCAACTGCATCATAAATATATATATTTTTTTTCAACCTGAACAAGGTCGAATATAAATAATTTTTTTACAAGTACCAATATGAACGAAGTTGAATAGAGATAAAATTATAAACCTTGTGATAATAACATGAAGTTTTTTCATTAGTAAGCTTATTATACATGTTGCTGGCAGGATATGGCATGATATAAGATAATGTATTCATGATATAAGATAATGTATTCAGTTTTTTTTTAAGTGATTTTCTTTTTTATTAAAAAAATAA
>APFE030984240.1:3342-28795 GCA_000404065.3 Pinus taeda
ACAATGAAAACTAAAAAAAATCAACCTACATACCGATTCTACGGTGAAAATGGCGATCTCCTCTCGAAATAGTGAGCGATCTCCTCTCGAATCAGCAAAATCGCCCTCAAGGTCCTCTCTCCCAGCTGAGAAGCTCTCCTCCGCCGCGCGCTGTCCAAATGGGCAAATGTTTTTTCATTTTTCTTATTTAAAAACCCGCTGCCGCCCGACCCCGCGATTTTTACCGTAAAAATCGCGATTTTTCCGAAAAAATCGGCAAAAAAAAAATTTCCGCGATTTTTTCGCTTAAAAATCGCGATTTAATCGCCAAGGGGAAAAACTCGCGATTTTTTCAAAAACGCGCGATTGAATCGCGATTTTCACAACACTGTGTGGGTTAGCTTATTTATGGCAGCTGATATTTTTATTGGATGCCTCTCGTCGAGAGGTGTAGAATTGATCCAAAGATCATCCGATTCCGATAAGTATTTAGGGAGATATGAATTTATTTTGATTATGTAATTATTATCAAGCTGACCAGCTCTTACGTAGGCTCAAGAATCCCAAACATCAAGTCTATTCAACCTATATGTTTTTGGTATAAATAGAAGAGGATTTGATGTCATTTGGACACAATTCTTGAGTGATCTCCTCCTCTCCACGTCTTGGGTTTTTGGAGAAGGAGTGAGACACCAAGAGAAACACACGTTGGCCCAAAGATGATGCCCTACCAATGCATGATGATGCCCTACCAATGCATGATGATGCCCTAAATGATAACGTAGTCATGAAGCCACAAGCAGTGGAGATGATACGTAGCCGCAGTTACGTGAAGGGTAGCTGCAGGTAGCCACAGTGGAAACTCAACGCTGAAACGCTGGACACTTACCACGCAGACCATACAACGCACAGTCATGTGAAACGCTGGACACTTACACGCAGTCCATACAACGCACAGTCATGTGATACACTGGTAATGAACTGCAGTGATGAAGAGGTGTCGTAGTACATCATGGTAATACCTACACGATGTTCATGATCAGGACGTAGGCAAAGTCATGGTAATATCTACACGTTGTTCATGATCAAGACACAGGGAATGATATAACGCATATAACATATGCACCAAGCAACTATACTCACAGCAAGTGCATGAAGCTGAGCCGCAGCGATGAAGAGGCAACGCAGTCATGGTTATACGCTGCGCAGTCTGATATATGGAACGCAACAATCATGGGATGCAATGATGTATGGAACGCAGTCATCATACACTGTATGGAACGATCAGATATATTATGGGAGCGGTCATATATATTGTTCATGATGTATGGAACGGTCATATATATTATGGGAGCAGTCATATATATATGCTTCATTGTGTCAGGCATATATAATCTGCTTCAGTCATAACTACATTCCAACATGGTTATGAAGAACACTGGTCATATAGACAGTGATAAGCAAATAATGAGACTGCATGGAGGATAGCCTAGCTGCTTTGCTAGGCTGTAAGCCATAGCAAGCAGCTAAGGCTGATATGTATTTGAACCCTATAAAGAGGCAACAGAAGGGTATTATGAACAACATCATGAGATATATGGGCAACATGATGAACATGGACAGCATCATGAGATATATTGGCAGCACTATGAGATCATGTGCATGGGCAGCACAATGATACATGGAGCAAGGGCAGAAGCATGATGATGATGCACATTAGTTTGTGCAGTATGATGATGGATAAGATCATGGACATGGGCAACATGATGATAATCATGATTAGTGCAACATGGTGCAGTATGCAATGGTGTAGCTAGAGGACCAGATGCAACACGATGATAGGTGAAGGAGTCACCTTGGAGAATCAGTTGAAGCAGAATGCCTTTAACTGATCTCTTCGTTATAAGAGATGATCTATGCTCAGATCTAGATAAGTCAAAGTGTTGACTTCTGTTGTAAATGTACTATCTCTCTCTCTCTCCTTAACTTTGAAAAACATAAAAGAAGAATTGATCAAGGGTTTCCCCACACATTGTGGGGTTTGTCCCGGGCTAGCACAACATCTTGTGTCCTCTTGTCTTGGCATGTCTTCTGTGATTTATATTTATGTTCTATCTGCAGTTTACTTTATGATGTGATTGCTAATATGGAAAAGAAATTAAATAAATTGCTCTAGCATAGAACATACCTAAAATTAAGAATATTCATAACAGGGTCCGACATAAGGCATCAGGAAAGATGACACTAAAGGAAGCATTTATTGGGAAGAAGCCATATGTCAACCACTTTAGGCTATATGGCAACTTAGCATATTGTCACATTCCAAGTTGGATCAGAGTGCAGAGAAAGGGTACTTTGTTGGGTATAGTGAGACTTTTGAGGCATATCAGATATTCATTCCAAGGGCCAACATGGTTACTGTGAGGGGAAATGTTTGTTTCATGGAGGACAAGGTGTATAGGAGGTCCAAAAATTTGCCAGCAGCAGTTGATTAGAGTGATCAACCAACATAAGCTCCAATGGCACAACAAGTTCAGGGATAGGATAGTACGAGTACAGTTACTAGTACGAGCATAGACTCAGGTATTGGTGTTCCTGAGTGTTGGCAGAGTGTAGAGAAACAAATGCAGCAGATTCGTGAGATGCATCAAGAGGATGTGGAAGTGAAAATTCCACTCTCTATAGTTGGTAGGAGGAAATGAGAGGTTCAACAGACACTTAGAGATGCTCAGGACTTTATGGGGACACCTAGGACGGGCAGGATAGAACTGAGACAATTAGACAAGTACACTGGCTACATGGCATTAGTGAGTCAAATCATGGATAGCGAGCCTTCCAGCTATTAGGAGGCCACACAACAGTAGGTGTGATATGATGCAATGGTTGAGGAGTAAACCTCAATCATGTAGAATGATGTTTGAGAGGTAGTGCCTAGATTAATAGACAAGGCGGTTGTTGGATCACCCTGAATCTTCAAGATCAAGCATAGTGCAGAAGAAGGGAATGGATTATGAGGAGGAATTTGCTCCTATGACTAGGTATACTTTTATCATGGTCGTGATCTCACTTGCAACACAAATGGGATGGCAGTGATAACAATTACACTAAAGGTCATAAGTGTGCTGAGAAGAAATTATTTTACATAGATTGTGAAGAGGAGGAAGAAAAGGAACAAGAAACATCAAAAGAAGAGGATATACACCAGGATATACATCAAGACCACATTCCTCAATGGCAATTTGAAGGAGGACGTGTACATTGAACAACCAAAGGGCTTTATAGCACACAACAGTAAGACCCACATGTGTAGGTTGAAGAGAGCTTTATGCGGGCTCAAGCAGGCTCCCAAGGCATGGTATGAGTGCATAGACAGATACTTGCAGGGGATGTGCTTCGTGAAGAGTGAGGCAAATTCTAACCTCTATTATTTGATGGTTGTTGGTGAGGTACTCATTCTTGTCCTTTATGTGGACAACTTGTTCTTGATAGGTTCATTGGGGCTCATAGAGGAGTGCAAGAGGGGCCTAGTAGTTGAGTTTTGTTGAGATTTGTAGCTTGGGAGGTACTCCAAACCCTAGGGTACAGGCTTGTGGAGGATTTGACACTACAAAAGGGCTCTGTGGCCTAAGTACCCAAGAGGTGGCCTTTGCACCCAAGCTTGTGGGTGTGAAACCAAGCATGTTTTTGATGGCTTAGCACTTGGAGATGGTGGAGCACACTTAATGGAGAAAGGGGTTGCTTAGTACACCAAGAGATCCCTTATTAACTGTGAGATTTCTATTTGTTTTGAGTTGGCTAATTGTCATAGAGATCAAGTCGGCCTTGACTTGAAGAGACACCTTTGAAAGGGCTAGACGTTGGCCTAGAGAGGCATATAAATATGAAAGAGGAGGAGTCTCATTCACACATCCAAGTGTAATGAATCATAGATATAACATCTTTGATTTGGCCAAGGTCCATTGGTGCCCTAGCCAAAGTTGAGAAAGGGGTGGTTTTGGTTCTTTCTTGTGACAGGTTGGAGATCGAGTTTGGAAGAGTGTAGGACGAAGTCTAGAAGGCAATTTTGTGCATAAAGGCGGAGTGAAATTATCCTAGAATCAGGGCACGTTCCTTTGCGTGTTTGGAAGGAGGGACGAGAGTCCTCTAGCCTCTTATTTGGAGGGGCCAAAAGGCCTAAACAATTGCTACATCAGTCTTAGAAGCCATCGAAGGGAAGAGGCTTGAAGTAGGAGGACCACAACTTGAGGAGGGGATTTTGGAGCAGAGAGGTAAGGTTGACATGTACAATCAGAAGCCCTAACCAAGCCGAGAACCCACAACAATATGCGTAGGTTGAGTGACACATGTAAAGGTATGTAGAATGATGTTTTCAAGTTGATTTTGTTGCTAGTGGACGAGAGTCTAGGTTGGACAATTTTGTTTGACATCTTGAGGAAAGAAAGGGAGGATTGTAGTTGGTGTCAAATGAACCCTAGATCAACTTGTTAAGAAGGATTCTAACAACTATAAGAAGGGTAGACTTGATGAAGCCAAAGGGACTGTTCTTGAATGAATAAGGGCAGCGAAAGGGGCTTACGAACAAACCTTAAGTTGACTGTTGGGGAAGGACTTTTGACAGTGATAGTGGGCAACCTCTATCTTCATATAGCAGCATAGGAAAGCAGAAGTGGGAAGAAGTCCCAAAGTGTTGCATTCTTGAAGGACTAAGAAGCAAGCAATGGACAATTAATGAAGACCCTACTTGTTGACTCATTGATGGACTAATGATCAACTAGAGGGAAGATTGGAGCCGTGTTCAATGACCTATAAGAGTAGGATTCATTGATAGAGACAAATTGGTGACCACTTCTACTGAGATAGATGATCTCTCCAAGAGATTGGAGAGTGAGAATTTTGCTTCGATTTCTCATTTCTCTAAGGGTGCCATTGACGAGACTGCATGGTACATGGACAATGGTGTGTCAAAGCATATGACAAGTTCCCATGATGTGTTTGAGACTCTAGCTCATTGGGACTCGAAGTTGCACATGATGGTGGGCGACAAGAATCAGAAGGAGATAAGAGGATCAGGTGTTGTTCCATTTAGGATGGAGTGAAATCAATTGTTGTGAGTTAAAGATGTACTGTATGTACCAAAGCGTAATGTTTTGTCTATCTCAGTGATCAAGTAGAAGGGGTTTGACGTGATTTTCCAGGATGGGAAAGAAAAGCTCGGGCGCAAAGCTCTAGCTCTAGTGGAGTGGTCATTGGAGTTAGGGAGCATGGTCTATATCAGTTGACGGGCAAGCCTATACATCATGAGAAGCATAAGTGAGAGTAGGTGTAGATTCCAAAGGTTCAGAGGGAGCCAAGTTATAGTGGGAGTTTGCAGGTTCAGAGAGAAAATGTGCAGCCTAAGAAGAGTGCTCGATCAATGGGGAGCAAGGGTGCTTCTACAACGAGAAAGAAGGAACCTTGGAAGTTCTAGCGTAGTTCATGCTACAGGGTATGCTAGAGTGGTGAGCGTCAGGAGTTGGGGTAGTGTTGCCAACAGTGACAGTGATGAAGAGTTACTTCCTAGCCTTGGAAGTACCTCCCTTGGTAAGAGGGAGTGTTGAAATTTGTAACTTGGCAGGTACTCCAAACCCTAGGGTACAGGGTTGTGAAGGAATTGGCACCACAAAAGGGATTTGAGGGCTAAGTACCCAAGAGGTGGGATTTTCACCCAGGCTTGTGGGTGTGAAACCAAGCATGTTTTTGATGACTTGGAACTTGGAGATGATGGAGCACCCTTAATGGAGCAAGGGGCTATTTAGTACACCAAGAGAGCTATTGTCAATTGTGAGATATTAATTTTTATGTGTTTTGAGTGGGTCAGTTATCCTACAGATCAAGTCGGCCTTGACTTGAAGAGACACCTATGGAAGGGCTAGACATTAGCTTAGAGAGACATAAATATGAAAGAGGAGGAGCCTCATTCACACATCCAAGTGCAACGAATCATAGATAAAACATCTATGATCTGGTTAGTTTTGGTTCTTTCTTGTGACAGGTTGGAGGTCGAGTTTGGAAGAGTGCAAGCCGAAGTCTAGAAGGCAGTTTTGTGCATAGAGTGAAATTATCCTAGAATCTATTAATTTTTCTTATGGCTACATTCTTGTTTGCTTTAGATAATTGCATTTCACCATTTTCATATTACATTCACCCCATAACATTTAAACATTATTAGCAATAATATAGAAAGAGCTAAGCTCTCCGATGTTGTTGAGGGTTGAGTTGAGCTCCCTTATGATGTCAGATTCTTCTTCTTCTTTAGATTCAAGATTGTTCAACAGATGAAAATGGGCAAAAATAAGTCGAGACGAGATATGGCCTAACATGAGTAGATTGATTATTGGATATAGGGTTGAAGCCAGATGCTCCCCTATGTTGATGATTAAGTTGATAGGGTGGTAGCCAGAGCTCCCATATGATGATTCTTCTTGTTCAGCTGATGATCGAGATATGTTGAGATATGACAAGATGGATGTCCTATAGATATAGCTATGCGATATGTCTTCATGATTAGTAGGGTTTGGAGGGTTGATCTCCTCTTTCATTGGTTATGGATGCCTCTTCTTTTATGTGACAATATGAGATGGGTCTTATCGATAATACAACTATCTTTCTTATGATTGAGAGATGTTTACTCGATATACGTCATGATGCAACTATGATGGGATATCCTAAATGAGGCTTATTCTCGTGATGGAAATTCCTCCCTAGCTAAGAGGGAGTGTTGAAATTTGGCAACCTCAGGACGAGTTTCCCTTAACGGAAACCCCAAGTCCCCAAAGCAAACCCTCCTTGCCCCATAAAAAGAATAAATTATTAGTGCAAAGAAATATGTATTTTCATTGAACAAAATCAAAACTCAAATTTACCTATTTCCCTCCAAAAGGAAATTTAAGTCAACCTATTGGATGAAGTCGGCTTCCCTCCTAGAGTTGTGTCCTTTCATTCTCATGAGCAACTATATATTTTCCCGTATGTTCTCCTCCAAATCAATATAATTGTCTAAGACAATCTTGCAAATTTTCTAAGGTGCGAATTATCTGTGGAAGTGGCATGACTTTGTTTGAGGTTTTGAGTCCTCTCTGTGATGCGTATTCATCCATATTTGTGGTGAGGATTATGAATTATCTAAGGTGTGGACTATATGCTATCTATTGCTTTCGTATGGTGTATGAATCTCGCTCTCTTGCATAACTGTAATGGCCACAGAGCCTCACTCTCTTGCACGTTTGTAATGGCATCATCATTGTTGTTATGTTATGGTTCATCGCAAGAGCTTGAAACGGTCTACTATATATTTGCAATATGTTCACATTGGTATGTTGATCTTCTCTTTGAATGTAAGTGGATTCACATCACTCATCAAGGACTCGTACTCGCATCACTGTATTACTTTCGCATCATTGTAATAATTGTATTGTCTATGGTCTCGATATTGCATCACTGAAATGATCTATATGGTTTCACTATAATGACATGTGATCGTGTATATTGTATGGTCTCATATGTGTACCTCTGCGATGATAAGTATACATTTCCTATGTGTTACGTATGGCAATATGACATTTGCGTTAGACATCAATTCCTCTAGGTTCTGTCTGGCATCAACTCTGTTTCCTCACTTCATTTACAAGGTATGGGACGCTCATGGTATGGTACTTACATCACACTCCATGGTATTCAGAATCGCATATGCACAGTATCAATTTATCTCAGCACTTTATATATTGTCGGCATTCATATATATGTGTAGCAAGTTATATGGATCTCTGCACCATTGTATATTGTACTCGACACTGTTGTATGGACGCACTATATGGTTCTTGGCTCTGATGTATGGAATATATATATATATATATATATATATATATATATATATATGGTAGGCCTCACTGTTGTTTGACATTGCAGATATATATGTGGGCATCTCTAATGTATGGAATCACAGTCATGTACAAAATCACAAACATTATGGATATGTACAACAGTAGTGACATCTCAGTCCAGTAATATGTACAGTAGTATCAGCATACCAGTCCAGTGATATGTATGGAAATCTTAGACCGCAGTTCATTTATTTGTATGGTATATTTGATATATGGCAGCCTTGCATCTCAGAGCAGTAGTAGTATTTTTATGTTGTAATACTATTGTTAGTATGATGAAAACCATAACCAGGCTGAGAACCTACAACAATATGCACAAGTTTAGTGACACATGAGAAGGTATGTAGAATGATGTTTTCAAGTTGATTTTGTTGCTAGTGGATGAGAGTCCAGGTTGGATAGTTTTGTTTGACATCTTGAGGATAGAAAGGGAGGACTATAGTAGGAGTCAAATGAGCCCTAGATCAGTTTGTTAAGAAGGATTCTAATAGCTATATGAAGGGTAAACTTGGTGAAGCCCAGGGAACTGTTCTTGAAGGAATAAGGGCAACCAAGTGGGCTTATGATCAAACCCTATTGCCGCCTCGTTTGCACACCTAAGTTAACGTGAGAAAAGTCCTCAACCCCACTAGGTGTGGTCTTGGTGGCAAAACTCAAAAGGGCTATCACCTAATTCCTATTAGTTTTTTGTAGCATCGGAGGTGTTCTAGTCTCGAGACTTTGTGGAGAGGCTAAAACACATGAGATCTCCATAACCCAGAAATCGTTTCTAGAAATTCCACCTAGAAGTTTCTCAATTACATTATTAGCCTATTTTTAAATATTTCCCAAGTCTAAACTTAGCGAATATGGTTAATTAATCAATATTAATTGAGATAAGGTGTTAATCATCTAGAAACTCACACGGATCGACTCTGATATGATCTTGGCCCTTGATTAAGTTTTAATCTTGGTCATTGGAGGCCCAACAGAGGATTATAAGAAGAAGTCGATGGGTAGATGGAGAATATACCAGGGCAAATGCTCAGTGATCTAGACAGTTTGATTTTCCAGTGCAAGTGATTTAGCAGGAGAAATCGAGGTGGCAGAGGGGCAGAAGAGTAGAATTTCGTAGGAGTTTTTAGTGTCGAAAGAGTCAGAAGAGGAGGCCGAAAATATTCCTCAGGAGGTAGCGCAGGGACCGTGTAGTGCCTCAAGATAGGCAGCGCGATTCAGCGAAAACAATGGTCGTTTCAGCTTCGAAAGGATGGGAAAATTTCCAGGAGGCTGGAAGAATCACTTCATGTGGCAACAACAGGCTAGATGTCATATCAAAGGTAGTTTTTGGGTAGTATGAGTGGGGCCTACGCAGAAGCAACGTTGAAGGATGATGCAACTATGATGGGATATCCTAAATGAGGTTTATTCTCGTGATGGAAATTCCTCCCTAGCCAAGAGGGAGTGTTGAAATTTGGCAGCCTCAGGACGAGTTTCCCTTAACGGAAACCTTAAGTCCCCAAAGCAAACCCTCCTTGCCCTATAAAAAGAATAAATTATTAGTGCAAAGAAATATGTATTTTCATTGAACAAAATCAAAATTCAAATTTACCTATTTCCCTCCAAAAGGAAATTTAAGTCAACTTATTGGATGAAGTCGGCTTCCCTCCTAGAGTTGTGTCCTTTCATTCTCATGAGCAACTATATAATTTCTCATATGTTCTCCTCCAAATCAATATAATTGTCTAAGACAATCTTGCAAATTTTCTAAGATGCGAATTATCTGTGGAAGTGGCATGACTTTGTTTGAGGTTTTGAGTCCTCTCTGTGATGCGTATTCATCCATCTTTGTGGTGTGGATTATGAATTATCTAAGGTTTGGACTATATGCTATCTATTGCTTTCGTATGGTGTATGAATCTCGCTCTCTGGCATAACTGTAATGGCCACAGAGCCTCACTCTCTTGCACGTTTGTAATGGCATCATCATTGTTGTTATGTTATGGTTCATCGCAAGAGCTTGAAATGGTCTACTATATATTTGCAATATGTTCGTATTGGTATGTTGATCTTCTCCTTGAATGTAAGTGGATTCACATCACTCATCAAGGACTCGTACTCGCATCACTGTATTACTTACGCATCATTGTAATAATTGTATTGTCTATGGTCTCGATATTGCATCACTGAAATGATCTATATGGTTTCACTATAATGACATGTGATCGTGTATATTGTATGGTCTCATATGTGTACCTCTACGATGATAAGTATACATTTCCTATGTGTTACATATGGCAATATGACATTTGCGTTAGACATCAGTTCCTCTAGGTTCTGTCTGGCATCGACTCTGTTTCCTCACTTCAGTTACAAGGTATGGGACGCTCATGGTATGGCACTTACATCACACTCCATGGTATTCAAAATCGCATATGCACAGTATCAATTTATCTCAGTACTTTATATATTGTCGGCATTCATATATATGTGTAGCAAGTTATATGGATCTCCGCACCATTGTATATTGTACTCGACACTGTTGTATGGACGCACTATATGGTTCTTTGGCTCTGATGTATGGGAATTATATATATATATATGGTAGGCCTCACTGTTGTTTGTCATTGCAGATATATATATGGGCATCTCTAATGTATGGAATCACAGTCATGTACAACATCACAAGAATTATGGATATGTACAACAGTAGTGACATCTCAGTCCAGTAATATATACAATGGTATCGACGTATCGACATACCAGTGCAGTGATATGTATGGAAATCTTAGACCGCAGTTCATTTATTTGTATGGTATATTTGATATATGGCAGCCTTGCATCTCAGAGCAGTAGTAGTATTTTTATGTTGTAATACTATTGTCAGTATGATGAAACATTGATGACAATGTTTTATATTCAATGAAATTTGTTCACAAAACGAAGTTGTGAACAAGCCTTGTATAGGCTCCAAGAAGCTTGATCATATTTGTACCTCTGTCTTGAACTTTTGATGAAAATCTAATAGAAGAAGAACAATTTGGAAGGGCTTTCCCTCTTATGGGGTTTTTCTCTGGTCTCTAACCAAAATCATGGTGTCCCTTGTGCATGCTTTTCTTTTGTTGTTCCTTTATGTTTCGCTGCAATGTTGAAGTTATTTCTCTTTTTTTATAATTGCTAATAATGTTTAAATGCTATGGGGAATGTAATATGAAAATGATGAAATGCAATTATTTAAAGCAAAGAACAATGTAGCCCTAAGCAAAATTAATAGAATCAGGCTACATTTCTCTATGTGTTTGGAAGGAGGGCCGAGAGTCCTATAGCCTCTAATTTGTAGGGGCTAAAAAACCTAAATAGGTCCTACATCAATCCAAGAAGGCAGTGAAGGGAAGAAGCTTGAAGGAGGAGGACGGAAACTTGAGGAGGGTTTTTTGGAGAAAAAATATAGGGTTGACGTGTACAGTCAAAAGCCATAACCAGGATGAGAACCTACAACAATATGCACAGGTTTAGTGACACATGAGAAGGTATGTAGAATGATGTTTTCAAGTTGATTTTGTTGCTAGTGGATGAGAGTCCAGGTTGGATAGTTTTGTTTGACATCTTGAGGATAGAAAGGGAGGACTATAGTAGGAGTCAAATGAGCCCTAGATTAGCTTGTTAAGAAGGATTCTAATAGCTTTATGAAGGGTAAAGTTGGTGAAGCCCAAGGGATTGTTCTTGAAGGAATAAGGGCAGCCAAGTGGGCTTATGATCAGAGCCTATTGCCGCCTCGTTTGCACACCTAAGTTAACGTGAGAAAAGTCCTCAACCCCACTAGGTGTGGTCTTGGTGGCAAAACTCAAAAGGGCTATCACCTAATTCCTATTAGTTTTTTGTAGCATCGGAGGTGTTCTTGTCTCGAGACTTTGTGGAGAGGCTAAAACACATGAGATCTCCATAACCCAGAAATCGTTTCTAGAAATTCCACCTAGAAGTGTCTCAATTACATTATTAGCCTATTTTTAAATATTTCCTAAGTCTAAACTTAGCGAATGTGGTTAATTAATCAATATTAATTGAGATAAGGTGTTAATCATCTAGAAACTCACACGGATCGACTCTGATATGATCTTGGCCCTTGATTAAGTTTTAATCTTGGTCATTGGAGGCCCAATAGAGGATTATAAGAGGAAGTCGATGGGTAGATGTAGAATATACCAAGGCAAATGCTCAGTGATCTAGACAGTTCGATTTTCCAGTGCAAGTGATTTAGCAGGAGAAATCGAGGTAGCAGAGGGGCAGAAGAGTAGAGTTTCGTAGGAGTTTTTAGTGTCGAAAGAGTCAGAAGAGGAGGCCGAAAATATTCCTGCGAAGGTAGCGCAGGGACTGTGCAGTGCCTCAAGATAGGCAGCTCGATTCAGCGAAAACAATGGTCGTTTCAGCTTCGAAAGGACAGGAAAATTTCCAAGAGGCTGGTAGAATCACTTCCTGTGGCAACAACAAGCTAGATGTCATATCAAAGGTAGTTTTGGGTAGTATGAGTGGGGCCTACGCAGAAGCAACGTAGAAGGATGACACAGAGGGTTCCAGAGCCCATTTTGAGGCTCAGTTTGTTGCAGGATTGCTTGAGGAGGAGGGTGAATTCCCTCAAATATTTTTGCCAGTATTTCTCTCAGATAGAAACGATAGTTTGGCATCATTTTATTGTACTCAGAATTTTTGTTGCTGCATAAATAATAAAACCCTCAATTGTTGCACCGATTTTTTCCCACATTGGGTTTTTCCAAGGACATTTGTCCAAAAATAACTTTCATTTTTTATGTGTGTGTGCTAGCATATTTCTCAGTTCCTATTTTTAGTTCCGCAATGTTTTATTTGGTGAAGAAATTGCAGTGTGTATATTTCATTATTTTTGTTGTAAACAAAATAAATTGCATATTTATTATTCAGTTAGGAGAAATATTTGCAATTCATGCAATTTAAGGAATTTTCACATGGTATCAGAGCATATTTGACAGACAGAAGGCTCAAAGTCGAAGGAAGGAAATTTTTTTGTTCAAAGGGAGCGGCTAGACAAAATTTTCAGGGGTTGCGCAATGCCTATCCAGGCAGTACAAACTGCTGGGAAGGGGTTCGATTTTCAGTTGCAGGTGGTAGAGAAATTCGAACCACCCAGGAAACCAAATCCAACAGGCAGAGGAGGCAACAACTCAATATTTTTTTTGGCAGAGCGGACTTCTTGTCTGGGCACAGAGAGTTTGCAGCAATTTGCTAGAGCAGATGCAGTGTTGGAAGGAAGAGAAATAAGCACACTAAAGTTTTCCCAAAATTCTTTAGTATGACCATGGACAGAATTGACATCCGGGTAGCTTCAGATTTGTCTTCCAGATTGGAGGATGAACTTTCTTGTTGGGTGTCTGGTATATAAATAGTGGAGCATCAACTCACAAGGTAGGGGTTAAAGAATATTTCTCTAGCTACAAGGAGGAGCATATGGAATTTCAAATTACGATGGGAAACAGGACAAAGTATACACCAATGTGGAGAGGTACCAGCGATTTTCAGAGGGAGTCAGGAGCCCGTACCAACGCTATAGATGTATTGCATGTGTCAGGATTGGGTATGAACCTGATTTCAGTATCCCAGTTGTAGGATAAGGGATATGATATCCACTTTGTAGGGAAGAAAGTGTTTGTTAAACACTCGAGCTGGAAGAAGGTAAGGCAGATTGGAGTTTGAAGCAACATGTTGTACAGGTTGCAGCTCGATTCTCCAATGGCACTAATAGGCAGTGGCAGTAGTAGTGGAAAAGAGTTGAATAAGCTATGGCATAAGAGAATGGGACGTTTACACCATGGAGCACTTAAGATGCTCAAGGAAATAGTAATAGGGATTCTAGAACTTAGCGTGGAACACGATGATGTGCGCAGAGGGTGCGTGCTTGGGAAATATGCTAAGGCGGCATTCCCAAGAAGTGACAACAGAGTAGATGATGTGTTAGGGCTTATACACTCAGACATTTGTTGCCCAATGTCCACAAGAGCTCTTAGTGGGGCTGAATACTTCGTCACCTTTATTAATGACCATTCCAGGAAAACCTGGATCTACTTCTTGAAGACCAAGGATGAGGTCTTCAATCGTTTCAGGGAGTTTAAGGCTCTTGTGGAGAATGCAACAGGGAAGAAGATCAATGTACTTTGCTCATATAATGGTGGAGAGTATATTGATAAAGACTTCACAATTTTTTGTGCAAAGGAAGGCATCAGAAGAGAGTGGACACATCCATACAATCCACAACAGAATGGGGTAGTGGAGCGGAAAAACAAAACTATAGTTGGGGTTGCAAAAGCAATGTTATATGACCAGGACTTTCCAAAGTTTCTATGGGCAGAGGCATGTAACACAACCGTGTATATACAGAACAAGACTCCTCATAGAGCATTGGGGAAGAAAACACTAGAAGGGGTCTTCATAGGGAATAAGCCAAAAGTTAGTCACTTTAGGATCTTTGTTAGCATTGCTTATTGCCACCTGCCAAATGACAAGCGCACCAAATTGGATCAAACTGCGGACAAGGGGTTCTTGTTGGGTATAGTGAAACCTCCAAGGCACACAGGATCTACATTCCTAGCAATAGGAAGATTGTAGAGAGATGGGATGTAAAGTTCATGGAAGATCGAGCTTTCAAGAGATCTTGTGAGATGCCTGCAGTTGATCGAAATCGGCACGCTGAAGCTCCATTGGTCTAGCAACAAGGGTAGTGAGTGGGACAGTCTCAGGGATCTAGTACAAGCATTTCGTCAAGTGCAAAGGATTCAATGAGATCTCAGGAGACGGAGCAACAGAGGTAGGATGAGGAGCTAGTGGAACCTCCCACCACTAGTGGTCAAGCCAATAGATAGGTTTGTCAGACATTAAGAGATGCAGAGGAGTTTATTGGAACTCCTAGACGAACAAGAGAGAGCACAGGAACCCTGACTGGTACCAAGCATTGGTGGCTCAGGTTGCAAAACCTTCCAGCTTTCAAGAGGTTGCACAACATCAAGTGTGGGTTGATGTCATGGTAGAAGAGTATAGCTCTATTATGACGAATGATGTTTCAAAGGTAGTATTGAGACCTAAGGATAGGTCAGTTGTAGGTTCTCGTTGGATCTACAAGAGCAAGTATGTTGCAGATGGAAGCTTGGAGAAGTACAAGGCTAGGTTTGTGGCAAAGGGGTATGCACAGAAAGCAGGGATAGATTATGAGGAGACCTTCCCCCAGTTTCCAGATACACTTCTATTCGGTCAGTCATATCCCTAACAACTTAGATGGGGTGGCAGAATCACCAGATGGATGTCAAGACAACATTCTTGAACGGGGTGATAGAGGAAGAAGTGTACATAGAATAGCCAGAGGGCTTCGAGACCCATGAGAGGCGCACTCATGTGTGCAGACTGAAGAAAGCTCTATATGAGCTCAAGCAGGCTCCCGGGGCATGGTATGATCAGAATGACAACTACTTGCAGCAAATGGGATTCATCAAAAGCGACACAGATCCAAACCTTTACTATTTAATGGTAGAGGGTGAGCCACTCATCCTAGTATTGTATGTAGATGATCTCTTCCTGACCAGATCATCAGGGCTCATAGAGGACTGCAAGAGGAACCTAGCAGCAGAGTTTGATATGAAAGATTTGGGGATGATGCACTATTTCCTATCATTGGAAGTGTGGTAGAAGGACGGGGAGATCTTCCTTGGGAAAGGAAGATACGCTTCAAATATTTTGAAGAGGTTCAGAATGCAGGATTGTAGACCCATGACTATGCCCATGATCACCAACTGGAAGAAGATAGATGCATTGACAAGGATGTTGATCCCACCTTGTATAGATAGCTCATCAGATCTCTCATGTATCTCGTCAATACTAGGACAGATATATGCTTCACGATCAATACCCTTAGTCAGTTTATGGTGGAACCAAAGAGGCTACATTGGACAGCAGTGAGGCACATTTTGAGGTATGTGCATGGCACAATCGAGTATGGGTTGAGATACACCTGAGGAGATGACGTCAAACTATGTGGGTTCACAGATGCAGATTGGGCAGACATTTCAGTGGACAGGAAAAGTACCTCTAGGTACTGCTTCAATGTTGGATCGAGGATGGTCTCTTGGTGCAACAGGAAGCAAAAGTTAGTAGCATTGAGCTTTACATAAGCAGAGTATATGACAAGGTACAATGTATTCTAGGATAAGGATGGGAGGATTTGAGGGTTAGGTTTAGGGAATATGACTTGTGAAGGAGTTTCCCAATATCTAAACCTAACCCTCAAATCTTCCCATCCTTCTCCTAGAAGACATTGTACCTTGCTTAGAAAGCAAGCTGACTCTATCCTTCAACCTCTTCTGGAAAGGGATTATTTGGGTATCGATATCCACTTGTTGATTTATTCTTCATTTGTGACTCCATATATACTGGGTCTCCTCCCATCAACGAAAGCCCATAAATAGCAAGGAGCCATAGCTGAGGTGACAGTGGGCAAGTCTACATTTGTTGCCCTTGGTCTAGCATTTGCCCCTTTAAGGATTCCCCTTGAGGCCCCCTGCTAGTTTGAGCGGTAACAAATTGGCATCGTTAACTTAGTCAGTTTATGGTAGAGTCGAAGAGGGTACATTGGGAAGAAACAAGGCATATTTTGAGGTATGTACGTGGTATAGTCGAGTATGGGTTGAGATATACCCGAGGGGATGATGTCAGAATATGTGGATTCATAGATGCAGATTGGACAGACAGTTCAGTGGAAAGGAAAAGTACCTCTGGGTATTGCTTCAATGTTGGATCAGGGATGGTTTCTTAGTGTAGCATGAAGCAGAATTCAGTAGCACTAAGCTTTGCAGAGGCAGAGTATATAGCAACAAGCCCAACCACGTGTGGGGCTATATGGCTTCAGAAGCTACTGGTAAGCTTGTTCAAGAAGAGGATGGAGGCGACCAATGTCTACTATGATAATCAGAGTTGCATTAAGCTCTATGAGAATTTTGTGTTTCATGATAGATCGAAATGCATAGATATTCAGTGTTATTTCATCAAAGATTGTGTGCAGTGTGGAGCAGTCCAGCTATAGTATGTTCCCACAGATGAGCAGGTTGCAGACATACTTATGAAAACTCTAGGGAGAGCTAAGTTCATCTATTTCAGAGAATAGATGTGTATGGTGGAGAACCGGTTTCAATAGCAGGGACAAGATTTTTTCGGATGGTTCTTAGTTGCAGTAGTTGCAATTGCAGTAGCAACAGATGAGAGGGAGTTTCAGTGCAGATGTAGGGTTGGTAGCAGTATGGCAGTGTCAGCAGCAGCACAGATGCAACATCAGAGTTGCGCAATAGTGGTGGGTAGCAACTAGACATTAGCAGCATAACAGAGGATGGTACAGAAACAGGGTGTTGTGGTATTATGTGCAACACTAGAGAGAACACCTTCCTCGCTAAGAGGGAGTGTTAGTTTTTTGTAGCATCGAAGGTGTTCTAGTCTCAAAACTTTATGGAGAGGTTAAACCACATGAGATCTCCATAACCCAAAAATCATTTCTAGCAATTCCACCTAGAAGTGTCTTAATTAGATTATTAACTTATTTTTAAATATTTCCTAAGTCTAAACTTAGAGAATATGGTTAATTAATCAGTATTAATTGAGGTAAGGTTTGAATCATCTAGAAACTCACACAAATCGGCTCCGATATGATCTTGGCCCTTGATTAAGTATTAATCTTGGTTGTTGGTGGCCCAACAGAGGATTATAAGAAGAAGTCGATGGGTAGATGGAGGATATACTAGGGCAGATACTCAGTGATCTAGACAATTCAATTTTCCAATGCACGTGATTCAGCAAAAGAAATCGATTCAGGAGTCGAGTACCAAGTGGCAAAGGGGCAACAGAGTAGAGTTCCAGAAGAGTCAGAAGAGGAGGCCAAAAATATTCTTCAGGAGGCAATGGAGGGACTGTGTAGTGTGTTAAGATAGGCAGTTCAATTGAGCCACAACAGGCGTCAATTCAACTTCCAGAGGCTAGGAAAATTTCTAGGAGGTCGGAAGAATCACTTCCAGTGGTAGCAATAGGCTAGACGTCATATCAGAGGCACTTTTTAGGCAGTACGAGTGGGGCTTATGTAGAAGCAGCGCATAAGGCTGATGTAGAGGGTTCGAAAGCCAGTTCTGAGGCTTAGTTTGTTGCAGGATTGCTTGAGAAGGAGGGTGAATTCCTTCAAATATTTTTGCCACTATTTCTCTTAGATAGAAACACCAGTTTGGCGTCATTTTATTGTACTCATAATTTATTCTTTTACATCAAGGTTACGAGGGAGCGCCCCCCCCCCTCTCGCTTACGCTCCGAATCCACGCTTCGAGCGAGAGCGGCTCCGGAGCGTCTCGGGAGCACGCTTCGTGCTTTTTCGGGAGCATTTAGTCTTTTTTGCAAAAAAAAAATTGCAGTAATATTCCAAATGCAATTTTTTTGAAAGACACAAATAAGTTTTGAGTGGGGCAACCTAATGATCAAGCCTATGGCCCTAGTATTGATATGCGATTCATGGTAATGTTAAATTCTTAAAGTAAAAGGGACATTGTCCTTAATCTTCATTTTCATCCTTTCACTTACATTTTTAACGTTACCATGAAATGACCGAGGATGTTTGAGAGTGGTTTTGGCCTCAATGGATTTCATATGGAGAAAGTAGAATTTTAGATTTCATTCAAATCTTGCAGACTTATCAGATTTTTAGGATTTCAGGATTAGGGGATTGCAATGTTTTCATTGAATTTTGTCATTTATTAGGGTATGGAACTTGTGTTTAATCAAGAGCACTCTATGTACCTTGATGTTAGTGGCATTGGTTGTCGAAGTCCTCTATCATGACCCTCCTAAAAATGTGCGCATCACTCAAACAAAATCCTGACTTGACATGTTGTGCTTTTTCTATCTTATGTTAATGCTTAGAGGATGATATTAATGACAAAGATCTCTATACAGATCCAAAGGTAATGACAAAGATACCTCTGGATATGAATGCTTAGAGGATGATATTAATGACAAAGATCCTAATTTTCCGACAAGACTAAAAAATTAGACATTTCTCGTGGTGGCGAGAGGCCCAAGCATAAGCAATAGATAATAGATTTACTTGTATTTTCTAGTTTCTAGTAGTTTTTATAACTATTGATTCTTTCATAACTATTATGATATTTTTTTAAGCAATATATGACAATTTAAGTTTGAAGTTTGAAGTTGGCAATTATAACTCATTAGTGATGAATTATGAATATGATGCTTCATGAAAGTTGAAAGTTGTTTCATTTCATTTCATTTTATACATTTCATTTCATGTTAGATATTATTTGTTATAATGGTTACACTTAACTTACAAGTACAACTTTGGTGATCAATTATGATAAATGTTATATATTGAATTTTGAAACCTTGAAACTTTAAGATTGATGAATCATGAGACTCAATATGTTGTATGTTACTATGTTACTAACTTGTGGATGTGGGTAATGAAGATTATAACTTCTAGATGATTGTTGTTTTATGGTTCAATCTATGTTTTTATGTTTTTTATACCTAATTCATCATTCTACATGTTTTTGTTGACATATATGCATCAAAATATAAAAATTATATATTATATAAAAAACGCTCCGAGATTCACTCCCAAACCGGGAGCTTTTGAAAATGTCGCTCCCGCTCCCAAGTAACCTTGTTTTACATAAATAATAAAACCCTCCACTGCTACACCAATTTTCCCACATTGGTTTTTTCTGGGGACATTTGTCCAAACATAATTGTGTCATTTTTTATGTGTGTGCTAGCATATTTCTTAGTTCCTATTTCTAATTCCGCAGCGTTTGATTTGGTGAATAAATTGTAGTGTGTGTATTTCGATATTTTTGTTGTAAACAAAATAAACTGCATATTTATTATTCAATTAGGAGAAATATTTGCAATTGCTGCAATTCAAGGAAATTTCACAATCCCAACTCTCTCTCTCTCTCTAGGCTCCCTCCTAGCTAAAATCAAGGAGGGTGGACGCTATGGAAGGTTTCTAAAGGAAGAACTTGTTGAAAGCAACAAGTTCTAGGAGAATAAGGACAAGGCAATCACTTCCAAATGCAACTTGATTTTAGAATTAGCAAGTACAAGAGCTAATGAGCAATGTAAAAAATAAATTCGATTAAGATCAATATGACATTCAACAAAAGTAAAAATGAGAAACCAGTGGCTTATAAACAATGCTCAAGTAAATATTATATACTTGCAAAATGGAATTAATACATTCAAGTTACAAGGATAGCAATGCTGCAAGACAAGTGTTAGTACAAGATGATATTTGAAATATGAGTTGTAAGATATAACTTGCAAGAATAAATGAAGCGTGTACTTTCAAAGAAACACTCTATTAAAATAGGACAACATCAAATGACAATGAATAAACAATTTAGATAACAAGTACAAGAGAGATACAATATAATGTTGCAAGTAAGATAGAAAGCCCACAAATCAACTTGATGCAAAATGAGATAATGCCAATTTAAACTATGTGAGATGCAAGTTATCTTGGTTGATTTTAATTAAATGTCTAATCTATGGTGTGAAATCTTCCTTCAATTTCTTACAACAAGGTAAAGATTGGGGTGAGTTGCAAGAAGGATGGGCTAAGGAGGCACAAGTCTGTCGTTAACAATACCTTTCCCATGCTCCTTGCAATCTATGTGTCTTCGTTCCTACAAGGGGACTAAGCCACCAAGAGAACTGCAAGGTCATGTGTTTTAACCTTACTTTGTATACAAGTGAAAGAAAATCAGAAGGATTATCCTAAAAGTTTCTATTCAACCAAGCTTATGCTTGGAGGTAGATTTTAAAAATGCAAGTCTAAATATGCAAGTGACATGCCTAAATGTTAATGAAATTCCTTGAAAGAGATATATTGATAACAATGTACTTCAAATAGAGAGATCAAGATTACATTAAGCACAATATGACATAAGCTTGTAATGATTCTCAATGAAATATGCACCAATAACTCAATGGAAACAATGAATGAAAATTAGCTCAATGTTTAAAATACCAATTCAATGTATCTTCATTGCAACATATTATGATAATTATCCAAGTGAAGGTTGCATCATAAAGCAAGAAAGCATAGACTAATGAGTTGCTCCAATATGTAAATGGAATATAGGTTGAGCTAATGAACAAAAAATGCACAATTAGATTGTTCAAACTAGATTGCAAATAAATAAAAAGTTGTTCAAGTTTTAAGATGCGCTCAAAGTGACATTCCAAATTGAAACAAGTTGCACGTAAACTAAACCAATTTGAGTAGGAAACTTTAAGGTAAGTAAATGAAATTGCAACTAGATGGCATGAAATGAAAAAATGGACAATTAACATGTGACCATGAAATATTAGCTTGCCAAATGAGAGCATTAACAACACTAAAACTAACTTCAAAAAAAGAGAAATGAAAGGCTAATGAAACACTAGACAAGAAGAGAGTCTTCTCCCAAAAGAGAGAAGGGGATGGATGCCAAGGGGATGATTCCCCAAGCTCCAAGGAAAAAGTCACTTTATTATTATGGAGTTACAAGATAGGAGAGCCTTTGGTAATGAGGAAGGCCCAAGTCTTCAAGGAAAAGTTTCACAATGGTTTTTTGCCTTTGCAATGAGAGGACTTCTCCTTAAGAGGAACAATGAAGAGACTACCATTTTATGGTGACGAGACAGCACGAAAATCCCCTCAATACAACTCTGAAAAGTGTAGAAGATTTTTACATCAAATGGCAGCCTCTTAGCATAAAGGAATCTGCCTAAAAACAGACAATATAAGCCTATTTTTTCTCGTTGTTCTTGACAGAGATAAGCAGCAGTGCCCTTAAGGTTCACGGTCAACCGAAAATCAGACCTACAAATGGTCACTGGAAGGAGGTTTCCTTGCTCTAAAAGTGATGCACAACCTGTAAAAGAATTTTGAATAAAATTTCCAGCCTTAAGCTCCTTGAATCCCTGCCAATGGTATGTGAGATAACCACTCAAAAATACTCTTATTTCTCTGCAGAACAAGCCCAACGATTAGCGAAGGATAATAGGAGAATAATGCAAGACTATATACAACTAATTTACAAGAGCTATACCAAGGAGTGGGAGCATAACTTCCTTCTTTGATTAGTCCAAAATTTTTTCTCTATCTTAGCAGATTTGTGTCAATAAAAGCACCAAGAATTTGAGGAAGATAATTTGAGGTAGATTTTTGTCACAAGTCAAGGCTGAGGAGACCCTTGCACAATAAATCAAATGATAAGACTTGGAAAAAAATAGTAATGTAAGTTCTTCCACTTCAATCCTTAAGAGTGGGATAGTCCAACCGAAAATGTCTGCTCACGCTTGAGATCTGATTCACAAGAAGTTCTACACAAGCTCAAAATGAATTGTTAGATCCATTTGGGATTAAATAATATAATGAAAAAAAATTCTAGGAATTCAATTGAAAATTAACTAAAATGTCCAATTCTAGAATAATTCTTTAATCCAAATACTAGTGCAAGGTTGTAGGTTTTAACTCCGTATAGAAATTACCTGCATACGAATTCTAAAAAGGAGAAAATAAACAATGGCGAGAGCATAAAACATAAAACAGATATACACAGAGATTTTCCCCTGGATCTCAAACCGGGACTACCAGATTGATTTTTCATTATATTCCTTTCAATGTTACAATACATATATATACATGCCGAAGCATTCTTTAACCCTAGATTAGAACATAACCGTAGTTTCCCTTGACCGGATCTACAAAATACTATGGATAGAAAACCATCATGCCCAAAACCATGTGCGAATTCCAAGCACAAAACCATAGGTAGGTCTGCCCACCTAATATAGGGTCCAAAAAAAATTTATCGGGGCACTACCTTGGACCCCATGCAGGGGGGCTACCCCCCCCTGCATACCCCCCAACAAGGGGGACAGCCGCCCCCCCTGCTGCACCCGACGCAACATACAGGGGATGTTGTCAACCCCCGCGCATGGGATAGTCATTGAAAGAATATAGCACACACCCAACATTCTCCCACTTGTTGTTTTCTTTCCACAGGAGAGCTTAGTCATTGATCCAGCCCTGCAACGCCCATTGTTTCTCTACACCAAGAAAACTTCTCATTGCTCACAGACTTTGTCAATGCATCTACAATATTCTTCAAAGTGTCCAACTTTACTAGCAACACCTTTTTGTCCTCAACCATATCCCTCACGAAGTGATACTGAACATCAATGTGCTTTGTCTTTGAATGATAGGCAGGGTTCTTTGCCAAGAAAATTGCACTTTCGCTGTCACAGTCTATCCTTATAGTTCATTGTACTAACCCCATACTTGAACACAATCTCTGCAACCAAACTGCTTCCTTGCTTGCATGAGTGGCTTCCATGTATTTTTCCTCTATAGTTGAAAGTGCCACTATAGACTCTCTTACTCATCCAACTAACTACACCTCCAAATAGGTTAAACACATACCCACTTGTAGATCTTCTCTAATCCAGATCTTCAGCCCAGTCTGCATCAACAAAACCACGAATGTCCAAAACTCTGTCCAATCTTGGTCTTCCTTGTTAGCACAAACCATAATCACTAGTGCCTCGCAAATACTTGAAAACTCGCTTCACTATTTTCCATTGCTCCTTTCCTAGTTTTGACATAAACCTGCTCAATACTCCCATTGCATGTGTAATGTCTGGTCTAGTACAGACCATTGCATACATTAGGCCACTGACTGCACTTGCATATGGAACTCGGGACATGTCCTCTTCCTCTTCTTGTGTCTTGGTACATTGTTCAGCAGATAACTTTACACCTACAGGAATAGGAACCTTCACCAGTTCACTATCTTGCATATTAAACCTCTATAGTATTGTCTTGACATACTTCCTCTGGTTTAACCAGAGCTTCCTCTTTGTCCTATCTCGTTTAATTTCCATGCTCAAAATATAGTTTGCAGCACGAATATCTTTCATGTCGAATTTGGAGGACAATTGGGTCTTCAAATCCTGGAAAATTTCTTTGCCATTTCCAACCAGCAACATATCATCCACATACAAGACCAAATGCACACAATGATCTGCTTTGCTTCTGGTGAAGGGAAGTCCCCATATATATGTATCAAATTTTTGATACCACATCCTTGGTGATTATATTAACCCATACAAATGTTGAAGAAAGTGTAACTAGGTTCAGTTTTCATAATGACATAATCTTTGTAAATAGTGTAATAAAAGAGAATAAATTATTTTTGTATGCCGTGCTACATGGGTTTCATGAGCAAGAACTATCATAGGTCAAAAGACTTCTTCTTGATGTCTTTAAGATTTTATTATTATGTCAAAGAGTCAAGTCATGTATGAAGAAGGTCTTCATGAGCTTATGTAACATGTATTCAAGCAAAATCAACCCTCCAAGACCAAGAACAATCCTCCATTAGTAAGCTCAAGAAGTCTACAAGCAAATCAATAAGGAATTCATCATGTTGGCTCAATATAGGAGGCATAAACAACTATAAATACCCATCTAGGGTATTCGCAAATACTAAGGACAAAACTCGCATTTCTCTCTGAAATTTCGTATGTACAGAAGGAGTAGATCCGCATTGCATCAAGGCAAGTGTTTAAGGGTCTGATTGCACCTCAGATGGGTATAAGGTGCAGGCAAACTAGGTCTTGGGTGGATAGGAGCAAGAAGGAGACCTCGCATTACAGGAAGACAATAGATCAGAACTACGGATGGAATGGTTTCACTGTAATCTTCGCATGGGTAAACAGAGGTACAGTCTCGGCATTACAGTATTCGGTCTCCTAGCAGCCACAAGATATATATATATATATATATATATATATATATATATATATTGTTATAGATATATACATGTACCTCGGTGCTCTCACAACAGTGCATTATCTAGGCACTTATTCCATATGCAGTCACAGTATAGGCTTCATTGTGAGAAGAAGGATTACAATGATATATCCTCGACATATGTATGTGTCTCGGTGCTCCTACTATCTTGCATATCCTCAGCGGACCTCAATGCAATGATAAACTTGGTTACATTATTGGTGAAAGTAAAGAGACAGTCCTAATCTCAGTGACTATCACAATCTCGGTGCAATGAGGAGCAGTATCACAGTCTCTTCATAATAAGAAGGAGCAATACCATAGTCTCGACATAATTAGAAGAAGCAATGACAAGGAAGATTAGTCTCATCATAATGAGGAGTGACAAGGATATCATTGTCTCAACATGATGATGATGATGAAAGGATCTCATAGTGGCACATGTACAGTCATGATCCTATCTCAGTAATGATCTCGGTCTTGAAGGTCATGATCTCAATGAAGACAAGAGATCTCAGTGACATGATGAAGAAGTAGTAATGAAGATCTCAGCGATTGTCAGGCCAGGGTAACTCCAGAATGAATGAGCGAGAGAAAACTGATTGATTTATTCATTTAGCTAATACATATTTATATACAAGCATGACGGATCAGTTCATCTTCTTGATGACTGTCC
>APFE030984247.1:2929-22701 GCA_000404065.3 Pinus taeda
TTTTTATTCTTTTTGCTTTATTTCCTTGCTGCTGGTTTGTTTAATTTGCTTTGCTGTGGGACGGATATTTAGGGTTTAGTGGGAATATGAATGGCACTAGGGTTTAGCAAATAGATTTGGGGAGGGATGGGTTTTTAGAAATTTAGGATGGGAAATACATTTGTTGCAAATGAAATAAGAGAAAGATATGTATTAACATCTGTGAATTAAATTTAAAGGAAACAAGGGAGGGATAAATAGGACTAAAAACCTTGAAGAACAAGCAAACCCTAGCATATTTGCCTACATTGACAACATTTAAATCCACCATTTCTCTTGCCAATTTTTGAAGAAGAAAACCATGAGACTTGTCATCATGCATTCATCACTTGCCATCATGGATAAATTCAGAGCTTACCTGGTCGATTTAGCAATTTAGGAGGGCGATTTTAATTGTTTGAGCAATTTTCTGGCAAATACAGATCTACCGGTTGCACCTCTGCTCTATTGGTCGCTCTGGCCTGACCCGTCGCACCAGTTCTGGAAATGCACAGAGTGAGTGGCTCTGACCGGTCGCACTTCGCCCAACAAGTCGCACTTCTGATCTATCGGTCGCTCCTCCAGAAATGACAGAAATCGTATCAAAATCGCCTTGTTTTGATTTCTCTTTGTGTCTTGCAAGTTTACAATGGTATAATGAGGTCATAAAGAGAGCTTTTGGGTCTTTATAGGTCCACTTTAAAAAAAATATTAAAACATTAAACCCACTTTCAAATGTTGCATGTTTTGGCATTTGCTTTAACACTATTTGTTTTAATTTTCACTTTGCCTGGAATTGATTTTTTAAGTGTTTTCACTTGGTTCTTTTTGCAGATAAATTCTCTGATGGATACTGATGAGGAAACCAGGGTATTGCTGGCATTCTGAAGATTTACGAAGATTTTCCTTATTTTTTCCGTTTCACATGACCTTGAGTTTAAAAAAAAACAAGTTTTTTAAACCAAGGTATTAATGAGCTGCAGCTGATGAAAAATATCAAGGAACCTGGTTACATACCTCCTTCTAGCTTGCTGGAGACCATTGGACTTCAAACTCATGACTTTTAAATGATTTTGACCGAAACCCTAAACCTAGGAAACCCTAGACCTAGACTTGGGATTTACACAAGACAAAACTGCAATAAGTGAGACACAAGTTTTTCACATGATATGGTGATATGACCTGATTCTAGCAAAGCCAAGAAGGGAACAAGACCAGCTCCTCCATCAGTGTTATGGCATGCCTAATGGGATGCAAAACTGATGTTGATGGGACACCTACATATGCATATGCAAAGAGATTTTGATCACTGATGGCGGGCTTAAGACCGACACTAACAAATACGACCACTTTGTAACACTTATTTCATACATTTTTACTCTTGTCTATTATATAATTTGTTATAATTTATCATTTAAATCCATTTTATAAATGATTTATGCTCTTATGGATGAATATTATTTATCTTCCTTTATTTCTAATAAATTGATGATTATGCATGATTTTATCCATGATAGTTTTAATAATTTGGTTGTAACATTATTCACCATTTTTAGCCTCCAATGTAATTTCTAGATTGAAGATTTGACCATTAAATGTGCCAACTCAGAAATTCGCTGGAATAAGAAGTGAGAGTTTTGTGGTTGAGATTCTGAGCAAGTGAAGAAGCATTTGGACAATCTGGAACATGCGTTTTGTCTAGAACGGACCCAATTAACTTTAACGAAGAATGGTTTGCCCAAATTTGACTTGTACTGAGAGAAACGTAGGGTTCTTTGAGCATGATTTTCTCAGATTTGTTGTTGCGACCGTCCTCCAAATCTCAGCTGCAAAGACCAAATTCGCCTTGCTCTTGTTAAAAGTTGAATGGGAATATATTTTCTTATTGATCAATTGGTTAGAATCAATCCAATTTTGTAATAGAAATCATGTTCTAATTATCTTTGTTGTAACTTCTCTCTGATCTCTCTCTATTTAAATGAGAACAGAGATCAGAGAAGGGGATGATTAATTTGGAGAGGGATGATGAATTTAGAGATGGAGACTTCAGGATTCAAAATTATGTTTTGAATTAGAGATTTAGAATTAAGAATTCATGATAGGATAGGAGGAAGAAAGGATTGTTTCATGCTGTAAGTCTCAAAGCTTCAGCTGTTGTAATGATTTCACCATTTAATGATTAATACCTGATTTGGGAGTTGTTGTTCATTCTGTTCATCTGAAGTAACCCAGCAGCATCCGTTGGCGGCTAAGGGCCCAGCCTCTGATGGAGTATGTTGCTGCTGTTGTATATTATCTTTTTGGTTTATGCGTGGTTTGTATTAACAGCTTGAATCGGTAATCTGGTGTGTTTTGTTATCTTATATTGCAGCTCTGTTATATTTCATATATTGTTCTCTGCAACAAGAAAGTCGTAATGTGCATTTTGATCTTATAACGTATTGCTATTCCTTTAAAGTCGTTAACGTAACATTGTTGTTCTCTACATAACGCTATTGTTGTTTAATTGCAGAGTAATCAAGCTGTAACCTTCTTAAGCTGGTATTACTGTATTTGTCTATGGTTTATACTTCATAAGGTTGTTGTTCAATTGACATTGTGGTTCCATTATGAATTGTAATCGTTACCCTTTATAACCAGGATTAATACTTGCGGTATCAGACTCAGATTACTGTTTTTCTTAATATCTCTGTATGTTGTGTGTATTATTTATTTCAGCACCGTAGGCTCTAAGCGCTGTTCTATATTTCATTTCTAATTAATTGCCATTCTATTTCCGTGTGCTATCTGATTTATTCTTAGAGTAGATGTTATCTGATTCCTGTAGAACACGATTGTTGCATTTATTTTTGTAGACTAAGGTGTTGTTACTTATTGAATTCAGTTACCGTTCCATTTCCTGTCATTTGCGTTATTGATTGCTTTGGTGTGCAGAACGATCTGAAACTGTAGTGGGCATTGGCATTTGCTCTCTAGTCCCCAGATTGATGATATGTTCCTTGATTACTTTTGGTTACATCAGTTGCCAAAGGGATGAGTTGTTGTCACTGGACCCTTGACTGATACATTGCTTGCTTTTACGAATGAATGATTTAGGCTTCAAGGTCTTTTGCTGTAAGTAGATTTTATTTCAAGCATCTGTTTACTCTTGTATTTTCTTAAGCACTATACTGCAAAACATTACTCTTGAGTAAATAGCCGCCTCAGGCTGAGTACACTCTTGGAATAAAAAGTCGTCCCTGGGTTGATAATTAATGTGAAGGTAATTAGGAGTTAAAAAGACATCTTTTTATCGCTCGACATTTTGGCGTCATTTCCGGGGAGAGTGTAGCCATTTTTAGAAGAGTAGTGTGAATCCGATGAGTGTATGTTAGAAAAGAATTGGGTATTAAAAACAGAAGGTAAGAACCTATGTACAGAGAATGTAAACGCCCTGCTCCCCCGCTCGCTTTTCAATAGAACTGTTAAAGAACTTAGGGTAGAAATAAATGAATTTTTGTGTGAATGACTAAAAAAAATAAAATAATAGTAGAAATTTTGAAAAACAAATCTTATGATTTCACTCAAGTGGTGATGTAAGAACCACCCACTTCACTAACCGATTGACAGGAACATTTGAAGAAGGAGCCTCGAAGAAACACATGAAAAACATCTTATATTATGGTAAGAAATGGCTTACATTTCTACTTTTGAATTTCCTATCAAAGATCTAGGAGGAGTGACACAAATGCACATAATTCCCCCATCTTTACCAAATTTTCATGGTTTAGCAAATGAAGATCCAGATACATCCTTATTTGAGTTCGAAATACTTTGTAGAGGATATGATTATTGTATTAATGATCAAAGATTGAAATTGTTTCCTCTTACTCTAAAAGGAGCAGCTCTCCGATGGTTCATGAGCCTAGGTGGGAATTGCATCCAATCATGGGAGGACATGAAGAACATATTCTTGAAGAAGTACCAAGACTATTGCAAATCCAATGAAGATATTTTTGGTATGATACAAGGGGAAGATGAAAGTTTGGAGGACTATGTAGATCAATTTCAATACAACCTTCAAAATCAAAACATAAGCATTTGGAAAAAGAGATCTTAAAAACACTCCTTCTTAAAGGAATCAAACATGAATGTTTAGAACTCTTAAATCTGATAGGAAGAGGTGATGTTTTTTAGCTGTCATATGATGATGTTTGTGAATTGTGCATAAGGTATTCAAGAGGAATCTCCAAGTCTGGTAAGAATCCTAGAGATGCTTGTTCTTTCTTTTACAAATATGCTATAAGAACAAGAGACATAAGAGCTGAAATCAATGCTTTATTTGAAAATTTTAAAGTTGATTTTATTAGCTCTCTAAATGAAAAATTGGATGTTTTGCAAGTTCATAAAAATGAAGAATTTGACGAAGTGTTTTGCCCTCATGACCGAAAGGAGCATCCCATAGATACTCACTCTTCCTTATCTAGGATGGAAGTGGCATATCAAAGAGATGGAGAAGCTGCAAGAAGGCCTATAGGTATGGTTCAAAACACTTCTTCTCCATTCTCTTACTTTCATAATCCATTATGGAATACTCATGTTCTAGGGCAGCCATGTCAATTTCAATATAACCACCAATCTTATCTACAAGTTTGGCATGGTTCACCTTATGATTGCATGACTACTCTCCCTCATCTTGTAGCACAAGCACACTCTCCATATTCTCCACCAGCTCTTCGATAACATCCTGCTTGCATATGAAATTTATCCACTCAACCCAACCAACCACATCATCACAATGCTCCATTCCTTACACATTTTCCTGCTCAACTAATTCCACACCCGCACCACAATAAACCAGTACAACATGCTTACAATGTTGAACTGCCAAATTTACCCACCCTTCCTACCCATTCTATCTCACATGCGCCATTAGACAAAACTTACAATGAGATTCAAAATGTTTCAAATTCAAAAATTGTAGAAGCTATGGAAGAAAATGAGGTTTCTTATAGTATGTATCAACAAGCTATTTTAAAAACTCATATACTTCATGATCTGATGGATATGAGAAATCAAGAAAGTAACGGATACATTGAAAATTGGTTTCACTCCATCATTTGTTTGCAACATCATTCTATGCTTCAACAATTTTTAATACCATTTTTTCAAGGGAAGTTGGTTTCTCATATCCTAATATTCATTAATATGCATTTTTCAAATTTGGGTATGTGCATACATGAAGCCTTATTTCGAAAATGGTTCCATTGGAAGTACTCATATACATATTCATATTCATTTTTCAAATCAAAATAGGTTAGTGTAGAAAATAAAATAAATAAGGGAATAAATAAATGCATTTTGTTTTTTTTTTATGTAAAACTAGTTGTTTCTTTTGTTGCAACATGCTATGCAAATCAACATTGGTGATACTTTTTTTAATTCATTTTTGTATGTAGATGATTTATAATGGAAACAATAGTTATACAGACACTCATATTCACTTTTATCACCAATTTGAAAAAATGCTTCAATATCATATTTTTTTGGCTTGTGGGCTTGATGGAATTTCAGCAAAAAAAGTCAGGACAGTCATGTTTTCAGGGACCAAAAGGGAATATTTTTAAAACCTATTTCTATACTAAGTATCTCTTTATGTCTATTTTCCAACCCAATTTGAATCACTCAATTTGGATTTGAAACGAAAAAGTCAGAACCAAAACATTGACCGGATGTCTAGCGGGCAGCTCAGGAATAGAGTTGGTACAGTCCGTTTTTGGAGGCCTAAATGAATGAATTTTTAAAACATGTTTCTATGGTAGATTCCCCTATTAATCTAGTTTACAATGCAATTGGAATCATGCATTTTAGATATCGTATGGGGAATTTATGATCAAAATACTAACTATCTATCGTAAATCAGCACTCTTAAAACTCTGTCTTTCCGGCTGTTCCTTACAATATTTGACCTGTCAATTCTTCTTGTCTTCAAAACATATTTATATTAGAGATAAATAAATGAATCTATTTTAATTTAAAATTTTAATCATTCGAATCCGACATCAAACGAAAAATATATGCTTGAAATATCAATTGTTGGTCTAAGATGGGTAATCGAAAATGACTCTGTTATGCAGGTTGTTATAACTAAAATTGACATATCATATCATTTAATCTTTAAAACCTGTTTCTAATAGAGATACAACTTTGAATTAGCTCTCATTTGGCTTTGGAATCAATCAATTTGAACAAAAAACAAAGAAATGGTGATTAAAACACTGATGGTTAGTATGGTCGACCACGACTCTCCCGCAGGTGACAAATAGATTTTACTTTGTTATTTTCTCTGTGGATTTGTTCTACATAGTAACTAATTGTTATGTTTTTGCATAATTCTTGGATTAGGGGAGCCTGTGCACCTCTCTTTCTCCATGATTTAATCTTTTATTGCAGGTAGATACTCGTTTTTTGCAGGTCCGAGGAGAAAAAGAAGGTCAATTTATGGACAAGTGATTTTTGAAAGAAATTTTATGAAACAAAGAAATTTCATCCAACTCATTACCCAACAGATTCATAATAGAAGAAATGAAGAATTGATTTCCATTTGAATATTCATGTCTTATCACTGCTGCCAAAACATTTTTCAAAGAGATCATTTTTTTTTTTTTACATAATATCATAGTTGTTGTAACTTAATTTACTTATTTACATACTGTTCTTTTTAATAAAATGTTATTTCTTTTCTGATTTCTCTTATATTTTGTGTTTCAGGTGTTGCTTCATTCAAATTGTAACATATCTTCAGCATCAATGCCGTGAACAACTAATTTATTTTTTTGAATGTTTGCATTTTATGATTGTTCATTTTGCTGTTCCTTTTCCACGGTTCATTTTGCCGTTCCTTTTCCACAGTTCATTTTGCTATTCCTTTTTCACGGTTCATTTTGATGTTCCTTTTCCAAAAGAACGACAATTGCGTTTTTGCTGTTCCTTTTCCAAAGGAATGACACTTTTCATTTTGCTGTTCCTTTTCCAAAGGAACGACACTTGCGTTTTTGTTGTTCCTTTTCCAAAGGAACGACACTTTTCATTTTTACTGTTCCTTTTCCAAAGGAACGACACTTGCATTTTTGCTGTTCCTTTTCCAAAGGAACGACACTTTTCATTTTTGCTGTTCCTTTTCCAAAGGAACGACACTTGCGTTTTTGCTGTTCTTTTTCCAAAGGAACGACACTTGTCATTTTCGCTGTTCCTTTTACAAATGAATGACACTTGCGTTTTTGTTGTTCCTTTTCCAAAGGAACAACACTTTTTATTTTTGTTGTTCCTTTTCCAAAGGAACGACACTTGTGTTTTTGCCGTTCCTTTTCCAAAGGAATGACATTTTTCATTTTTTCTGTTCCTTTTCCAAATAAACAACTCTTTTCATTTTTGTTGTTCCTTTTTCAAAGAAATGGCACTTGCATTTTTGCTGTTCCTTTTCTAAAGGAATGACACTTTTAGTTTCTGCTGTTCCTTTTTCCAAAGGAACGACATTTGCGTTTTCACACTTTTTCGTGTGTATTTTTGCTTGTTGGTGTGCATTTCCTTTGTTGTTCCCTACAAAGAACAACACTTTTTTTGAGTGTTTTTTCTGTTCCTTTAAATGAGCAACACTTTGGGAGTATTTTCGAGAGCAACCCTTTCTTCCTTTTGTGGGATTATTCCTAGTTCATCTCAACCATATTTTACTGATTCTCTTTCATGGCATGAAGTACACTACTTTTATGAGGACAAGAATTATGGATTTTTTTTAAGTGAGTTATTATCATTCACGTTATGATCTTTAACAGGACAACGCCTTGATGATAGATTATTTTCAAAAAGGACACAATTATTTATATACTACTTTACTGCATTATTTTCTGATGTACATGATACTGATTGGTCATCTTAATACCATGATGGTTCCATCCTCCCTGGTTATAATCTTCTCTGTCTGTAATAAATGAGATTATGGGTATATTTTTTCTATTGACATGTTCAACTTCTTCCACCATCCCTGCTCCTAAGGAGCCCTGAGCCTCCCTCTTTTTATCATAAAAGTGTGTAATAACAACAAAATTTTGTTCGCAGATGGAGGATAGGGGGTCTCACTACAAGCCAGCCTACCATTTTCATAAGGTTGTAACAAAGTGACATTCCCATTATGGCCACCACACCAGGGTTATGATCCATTGGATAGCCAAATTATCCTTGGAACAGGAGGTCTCATCACGAGCCAGCCTGATCACTTTTTTCTACATCCCAGTGAATGGTAGTGTGGTTAACTGGTTACCACGCCAGCACACTGATCTCTTCTGTAGAACAACACTGAAACTCTCTAGTTATAAATTGAGGATTCTAGCTCATATGGGTTAAAAAGCAACCCTGTCGAGGATATGGACGCCTGCTAGCAGCAGAGGCTCTGCTTATGGTATTGAAGTTATATCTTATCGTCAATTATTATTATAATACCCTTTTCTTATTCTTTCTTTCTATCAAAGAAGTTATTTCCTTAATTGTTTTTATCCGTATTTTGAACCTTTATACATGATAAATTGTTTTATGATCAATCGCATCATTTTTTAGCTAGAATACCGTCAGTAAAGCATATTTTTGGCATATTGTTGTTCTTTTTCTTTTTCATAACTTACCATCAATCCAAAGCATCCTATCTTTTATTCATAACTATCTTTATACACTCTACTCTCATTATAACCATAACTCCTGCCGTCCTACCATTGATATGTGTACTCTACTGTTGTATTGTTCATTCCCTTGCCTTGCCGTCAGCATAACACCTTTCATATGCTTTATGGTCATGGAATCCATTTTCCAATTAGAGGGGGGAATGTATGCATCATGAGATAGCATGTGATATGATTACTACACTCTGCCATAACTTGTTGATTTGACAACAATTAGTATTGCATGTATACAAAAGTTTTTCTGATTGAAATTTTTGCATACATCTTGTCTGTTGCTATTCAAAACTAACACTATGGATTCAAAAACATTGTATGCAAAATAGTGATTTGTTTACAGGAGAACAACAAGTATGGGGGGAATTCTATTCGCAGCATTACCACACTATTGCAACTAACAGAAGAGGCTCACGAACGTGAACAATTCTTCAGACATGATGTGCTTGCTTGGATTCCACCTTTTGCATCACTTTCAGCACCAACTCTGCCTACATCAGCTTCAACAAATGCCATTCCATATTTTTCTTTTGGAGGTAAAACTTGAGGTAAAATAGCATAATTTTCCGATTTATTACGAATTTAGGAGAATTTAATGAAAATCCATTTTGAGCATTATTTATCATCCTTCATTCCACATCTTTACCACTTCCCATTTGTCAGCAGCATATCATCTTTCAGTTTGGGGGAGTACTTCTTTCATTCATTTCTTTCTTATGACCATGTCATTCATCTTCTTTATCATCCATTGATATTCTTATTCCTTCTTAACACATCCCTTATTCCATGTTGTTTTACACCAAGCATAGCATTCCACAGATGCTAGCAACCACCTCAATTTTTTTCTAGCATCGTGTGAGGGCATGCTAATTCTTCAGAGAGGGGGAGGAATTGCTATGCATGATGGATGTTTTCTACTTTCTTCCTCATTTAAGGCATACAATTTCATTTTTACACAGTGCAAAAATTGATTTCCATAATACTTTTAAAACTATGAACTCAATTCTTGTGATTTCTGGATAACGCAGACGTATCAAACCCAGATAATATCATGTTAAATTAGTTCATAAAATTTCGAAAATCATGCACTATCACCTACATCCATTTTGTTTATATCTCATGATTCGTGCATCAAAACGATCTGATTTTTGGATCATAGAAGCATTAATATAGTTGAAATCTACTTGTACAATTTCAACAAAATCTGGTTTGTAGTTTTTGGGAAAATGGTTAATAAAGGTTGCTGTCATTTATAACATATTTTGCTGCAACTTAATTGTTATGACTTCATCAAGATTGCTAAAATTGAATATTCATTAATTGAGGAAGAATTCGTTTGTTCTATCCATTTCATGAACCGAGATGAACAAATTTTATTGCTTGGTTAACACATGGGTTTTGTCTTTGGGTTGCATGAGGACATGCAATATATTCAGTTTTTTGTTGCATGAGGAAATGCAAAATATTCGGTGTGGGGGTATGTTGGGCCTTGAATATGACCACTTTGTAACACTTATTTCATTCATTTTTACTCTCCTTTATTATATAATTTGTTATAATTTATCATTTAAATCCATTTTATAAATGATTTATGCTCTTATGAATGAATATTATTTATCTTCCTTTATTTCTAATAAATTGATGATTATGCATGATTTTATCCATGATAGTTTTAATAAATTGGTTGTAACATTATTCACCATTTTTAGCCTCCAAGGTAATTTCTAGATTGAAGATTTGACCATTAAATGTGTCAACTCAGAAATTCGCTGGAATAAGAAGCGACAGTTTTGCGGTTGAGATTATGAGAAAATGAAGAAGAATTTGGAAAATCTAGAACATGGGTTTTTTCCAGAACGGACCCAATTAACTTTCATGTAGGACGGTGTGCCCAAATTGGACTTGTATTGAGAGAAACACAAGGTTCTTTGAGCACTATTTTCTCAGATTTGTTGTTGCAGCCGTCCTCCAAATCTCAGCTGCAAAGACCAAATTCGCCTTGCTCTTGTTAAAAGTTGAATGGGAATATATTTTCTTGTTGATCAATTGGTTAGAATCAATCCAATTTTGTAATAGAAATCATGTTGTAATTATCTTTGTTGTAACTTCTCTCTGATCTCTCTCTATTTAAATGAGAACATAGATCAGAGAAGGGGATGATTAATTTGGAGAGGGATGACGAATTTAGAGATGGAGAGTTAAGGATTCAGAATTATGATTTGAGTTAGAGATTTAGAATTAATAATTCATGATAGGATAGGAGGAAGAAAGGATTGTTTCATGCTGTAAGTCTCAAAGCTTCAGCTGTTGTAATGATTACACCATTTAATGATTAATACCTGATTTGGGAGTTGTTATTCATTTTGGTCATCTAAAGTAACCCAGCAACATCCGCTGGCAGCTAAGGGCCCAGCCTCTGGTGGAGTACGTTGTTGATGTTGTATATTATCTTTTTGGTTTATGCGTGGTTTCTATTATCAGCTTGAATCGATAATATGGTGTGTTTTGTTATCTTATATTGCAGCTCTGTTATATTTCATATATCGTTCTCTGCAACAAGAAATTCGTAATGTGCATTCTGATCTTATAACGTATTGCTATTCCTTTAAAGTCGTTAATGTAGCATTGTTGTTCTCTACATAACGCTATTGTTGTTTAATTGCAGAGTAATCAAGCTGTAACCTTCTTAAGCTGGTATTACTGTATTTGTCTATGGTTTATACTTCATAAGGTTGTTGTTCAATTGACATTGTGGTTCCATTATGAATTGTAATAATTACCCTTTATAACCAGGATTAATACTTGCAGTATCAGACTCAGATTACTGTTTTTCTTAATATCTCTGTATGTTGTGTGTATTATTTATTTCGGCACCGTAGGCTCTAAGCGCTATTCTATATTTCATTTCTGATTAATTGCCATTCTATTTTCGTGTGTTGTCTGATTTATTCTTAGAGTAGAGGTTGTTATCTGATTCCTGTAGAACACGATTGTTGCATTTATTCTTGTAGACTAAGGTTTTGTTACTTATTGAATTCAGTTGTTGTTCCATTTCTTAATTGTTGTTTCATTTCCTATTATTTGCGTTATTGATTGCTTTGGTGTGCAGAACGATCTGAAACTGTAGTGGGCATTGGAATTTTCTCTCTAGTCCCCAGATTGATGATTTGTTCCTTGATTACTTTTGGTTACATCAGTTTCCAAAGGGATGAGTTGTTGTTACTGAACCCTTGACTGATACATTTCTTGCTTTTCCGAATGAATGATTTAGGCTTCAAGGTCTTTTGCTGTAAGTAGATTTTCTTTCAAGCATCTATTTAATCTTGTATTTTCTTAAGCACTATACTGCAAAACATTACTCTTGAGTAAATAGCCACCTCCGACTGAGTACACTCTTGCAATAAAAAGTCGTCCCTGGGTTGATAATTAATGTGAAGGTAATTAGGAGTTAAAAAGACACCTTTTTATCGCTCGACAATAGGTAGAGTAAATAAAGGAGCTCAACTGTTTAAACTGAGCCCTTGGATGAGATAAGGTTTGATTTAGATAGTTTGCTATGTAAAAAAAAGAAAATATTGATAAGGGTTTGCTAAATTAAATTCACCCTAATAAAGTGAAGAAAAATGGTAGAATAAGTAGATGGGTAAGTAGAAGAAAGGTTGCAAAAGTATGGTGATTGATTAGACAAAAGAATATTTATCATTTTTCATCATATGTTCCAAATATGAATGGACAATCAAGCATGAAAATGGATTTCAAAGTCAATTAATTAACCTCCCCCATTCATTTCACCTCTTTACTTAACTAATTTCCCATAATAATGCTCGAAGTACTTAAAAACCTTTAAGTCAAAGAGGCTTAGAGAATTTCTCTGACTTTTGGAGGGACCGGACCGTCGACTCAAAGTCTTATGGATATCAAGTACTAGACTCTCCTAATAAAATTTTGCCCCTCCCCCCCCCTTTAGTTCATTCATTTTCCTAATAATACTCCTTTTTCTAAGGTTAAAAAACTTTTTGCCTAGGAAAAAACAATTCTCCTTCCATATAAAACACTTTTCATACCAAAAGCCCACAAAATTGCTTTACCCTAAATATTAATGTAAATATGTGAAAAACATGTAATTCACAAAAAAGGCATTTTGTTTAGTGTTTTTCCCTTTTCCGCCCATTTTTCATATTAATGACTAACTTTATTATAGTAAATCCCGATAAAAACCCAATTTCCCGTATATATTTAAATCCTATGTATAAATTAACCCTACACGCTAGTTTAATTACAAATTAAGATTTTTACCTAAAACCCGACCAAAACCTTTAATTAGTCGATCTTGTGGTCAAGTTAATTAAGCCCCCTTTTAATCCTCCATTAATTACCCTGATGGCATAATCTCACTTTAAGCCATTATTAACCTTGATACCGCCATAATTAAGTGCCCGCTAGGCCCCCCACTAGCCTCCACACAATTTCTCCACTCAACCACCATGTGATCATTCGCCTCCTCATCCGATGGCCCTTATCCATATCGGGACAACCTGACGTACATCCTTTACCGACCCGATAAAGTAGTTTCCCCCCTGACCCCAAATGCTACGTATCATCCAAGGAGTGGAATCATGCGACCCCTCCCAAATACCACAGAGCGCCCAAAAGCAGTGTGAAATAAAATTCTTACCGCCCTCCCACTACATGACAAATTAACCAATAATCACCCCGTACCCGCCAAAAAATAGCTTTTTCTGTATAAAAGCCAAAAGCCCCAAAATTGTTTGTTTTCGCTGAAATTTCATCTGCAAACCTCTATATGCATACATAACTCTTACAAACGTCTAAGTCCTCAACCCACATACTATTTCACTCCAAAGAGTATTATAGACATTTTTGGGCACTTCAACCCCAATCACAAATGTCCATAAACTGAGGTCTCTTAAGTCCCTAAAAGTGTTGCTTCACTGCCTAAAGGAACAAGTTCAACTGATTACATCATGTCCCCGAAGTTCTCCACTGAAAACTGCTCATAAATTGTCAAAACTGGACCATACTGAAAGCTCAATGCAGAGGGTACTATGCATATCACCTTCCCAATGTACAGGGTGCGATGCATACTGATTTGCTCCTCTGTAGGGTGTGATGGTCGGGAATGGACAAATGGCAGGGACAAAAATGCGAGGTGGAAGCTCATGGAATCTTCTAGAAGCTTCTCCTCTGACACTTTCCACTCCATTTTCGACCAGGGATGAGTAAGAGATCGTCATTCTCCAAGTGGAAACATGAACTATCAAAGAGAAGACTCTAATCAAGATCCCAAAAGATGACTCACCTCTCTGTAATCATCTATATATGGATCCCTCATCACAGAGATCCAGAGGCTGGAATTTTCTATGTTATAAAGAAGTGTTGTTGGTATTCTGGTGTACATTCACAGTGTTGGGTGATCTAGCTTTGCTTGAGGTGAAGAAGGGCTTCCTAGCTGGAGGATGATGCTGGGTCAGAGCACATGGTTGTAATCTTCTTGCTAATTTTCATCTGGATAAAGCTATTCTTGTTTCCTTCCATATTCTTGTGTACTTGTTTATATATGCATGTATATGGTTAATGCACATCTGATCCTGCATTATTTATGAATTTAGATCCTTGTTTCTTGCATAGTAGTACGCTGTTGTGATTCCACAGGTCCTTTTGAAGTTGGGCAGACAAAGAAGAAGCGGCAAAACTCTATCAAGAAGGAGAGGAAATCGAGCGCAAAACTCAGGTTGGCCTTCTTGGTTCTCCTCTCATCTATTTTCATAAAAGGAATCAACAGTAGACTTTGATTGTTTGTTTCTAAGATAGCCACCCATCTTAGTGGGAATAGCAGCATCCGAGTGGACACTATTCCCGTATAACAAAATGGCGACTCAACTGGGGAGCGACTAGATTACTTGTTAGCTTATCTATCCTTGTTTCTTTTATAAACATACAGACGGAGCCTGAAGTCAAGCCAACTAGCCTTCGAACTGCATTTGTCATACAAATGCAAAGTAGATCATTGCTGCTTCAGTCAATCTCCGTGTTTTGTTTATGAATTAAACAATAGATCTACAAGCAAACTAATTGCCCTAAGTGGTGGCTCTAGTAACCTCTTAAGTCACCCCTGTGTTTTACATACACTGATCTTTACTTATTCAACCTAAACACCTAAACTAGATTGCAAACTGTGAGTGAAGTCTCGTTCAAAGTCTCGCACTACTACCATTGCACCTTGCCTTCAAGGAAGCCTGTATGCATCGCACTTCCCGAATGGAGTAGGTGCACTGCATACTGAGTTCACTGTGTAATAGGTGTGATGGTCAGCGAGGATTGACTTTACCCTCTGACTGTGGATTTTTCTCACTGTTTTCAGTCTTATTCAAGAGTTTTGTTGTCTGTAGTTAGTGTACTTCTATGAAAACCCCATTCTCTTGCATTATTCCACCTCCTTGGTGCAAAGAACTATAAATGTTTTTTATGTATTGTGCGTCGTTTTAGTTCTCTTGTGCAAAAAGTAGCATAGTCGAACTGTCATCTCTAGATCTGAAAGTGTCGTAGCTGTCGTTTTCATTTTTAGAAAGCAATTCCATTGTTTTAGATAGTCGATTATACAGTTACTGTTGCATAGGATTTGAATTATTAGTTTTAAAGTGTCAAAAATCAATTCCCATTTCAAAATCGCGAAGTGTATCTCTTGCTTTCACTTCATTTTGAAAAAGAATTTCGTTGAGTACTGTCGCTTTAAAAGTAATTCAGTTTTGCACATAGCTTTCTTAACGTCATTCACACATTAAGAGAGCTGAAAAAAAAATACATGCATGTGCATTTGCATTTTGAATGCTTGGCTTGATTTAGGACTGTGCATTTTAGCGTGTGCTCTGTGCTCTGTGAAGAAACGATGCTTGACTTTCTTCCCTTTAGTAGCTAGGATTTTGGGAATTATACATACATCACGTAGTGAACCTGAAAGGAAAACTGTTAAGCAAGATCAACTTAAAATAAATCCAATGAATCTAACAACGCTTTGGAACTTAACGCACAACATCTAGAGGTCTAGGCTAGAGACGTATTCCGGTATCGTAAAGCCTGGTAACTGTTGCTTTTAGTGTTGGTTGGGTGATTCCTCCAATCTGAGGCGGCAAGTGCCAGTACGGACTTGTGCTCCCACGTACCGTCGTATATATATTGGGAGACCACAGTAGGCTGCATCCTTTATCCTTAGGAAGCCGTGTCTGCCGCCGTATCGATCGTAATGCACCGAACACAACATTCAGGAAGATTGACTGCCATACCGTAAAATGTATTCTGCAGTTTTATGATTGGTTTGGTAATCCTCTTTGCCTAGATCTCCAGAGAAGTCCATTTTGCTCCTTTTTAGACTCCTTAAAGGAAAAGGTCCTCTGAGCGCTTGTCACTTCAAGCTCAATAAAAATCGAAGGCGACTATAGTAAACTTTTGTTTTTTCTCGACTCTTTAAAATTGAAAAAACAAGTTGTGTCCAAGCGTCTAAAACTTTATTTTAATTGGAATAACGTCACAAATTCCCCTGTTTATCTTCAGGTTGAGAAAATAGAGTCTACCAACCAAGGATTTCCCCATGAAGGAAATCCTAGTCCCTTCTCCTCTTGGGGAGATGTTGGTCCACCCCATATGGCCACTTTGTCACTTCCAGGATTGACAATTGGTTTGCCGGTCTGGCTCTTCTCTACCTCTGTCGTTCAGAATCCCATAATTCCTGAACAGTCTAACCAACAACTAGACGACACCAGAATTGCCTCCCAACCTTCTACTTCATTTGATTCTCCCTCTCCTCCTTCCTCTTCGCTTGATAAAGCCAATAAGGCCGAAAATTAAGTAACTGAGAAGAAGAAGAAGTATAAAGAGAAAAAGGAAAAGAAGAAAAAAGAACCAAAATCGAAAGGGAGAAACCAAATATCGTCTAGCGAAAATTCACACACCACACAGTCAAAACCTAAATCTCCTTGCGTCATCTGCAATGGAGACCACTATCACCGAGATTGCCCCTGCATCCCTTGGATCTTAAGGGACTAGTCTCCTCGTTTTCACAATCTGGTAGCATCAACCTCTGGCGATCACGTTGAATGCTCACCATCAACCAGTGAAAGTGAAGCACATGGACAAAGAAGGAATCCTAAACTTCCTTGTAAGTTGTGTGAAGGCGATCATGCTGTCCACCGTTGTCCCTTCCTTGAAGATGCTAAAAGAGTTTTGGATAATCGTCTAGTTTCATCACTACGACTTCCTCCTAGATATCAAAAACTCTTGCCGAGCCCTCCACTAGTTGAAAACCCAGTTGGCTTGTCATTGTGGTCAGCTGAAGCACTTATCATTGAAAATGAACTCTCTGAATCCATACCAGACGAAATTCAAAAGGTCGATATGGCAGTTGACCCGGTCTTTCCTTTAGAGTGTTCATCTTCGAATGATATCGTCACTGAAGAGAAAGAGAATGAAACCGTTCAAATTATTTCCATCAACACCGACTCCGATGAGCTTGGGGGCAGTCCTCCTGTTCCTCTACCGCAGGAAGGAAGTTCATCAGAGTCATATCTGGCAGTCTATTCGGTCCCACAACCAAGCAACCTAGTTGTTTCCTTCGACTCGAATCTACTAGGTAGACCCCGTTTACCAGCCAGTGTACCATTCAAAATCATTGTACAAGGTTACAGAATGGTCATGGTTGGTACCATCATTGATGAAGGGGCTTCTGTGAGTATCCTTTCCTCAACTTCTTGGAAAGCGCTTGGTTCGCCATCACTTTTGCCTGAAATGAGAAATCTAATAGGCTTCGACAAGGGATCCAGTCGACCTTTAGGGATCCTTCCAAATGTGCCCATAAATTTGAGAAGGAAAACTGTTCACATGAAAGTTATGGTAGTACAAGGACCTTTAGATTATAATCTACTCCTTGGATGCAACTATATTTATTGCATAGGAGCCATCGTCTCCTCACTCTTTAGAGTAATGTGTTTTTCGCACGAAGGCAGAATGGTCAAGCTCGTGGACAAAATGTCATTACCTGGATCACACATCGCAAATAGTCAAATGTCATCCCTAAATGGTCTTTTCACGCAAGAAATGTCTCATCGATCTCCAGTCCGTCCACCTGATGAGTGCGAGTGGTTCAGGAGGGTGTGACTGAAACCCAGGGGGCATGCACCCTGGTCTGTTTCGGCAGGAAAACCTTAGGTATAGAGTGGATTTCTGCGAAGGATATATGACTAGTATGGCGAACCCATCCTCACAGGAAAATGGGAACAGACTGGGATACGATACCTTCGTTAAGGTTATGCTGAGTGGCATGCGGTCGCACCACTCCCCTTTGTCTATCTTGGTAGACATCGCCAAGGAAGCTTTCTGTCTGCTACGTGGATGGAACTTTCGTGGTAACCTGGAAATTGTTCACTATGCCTGGGGGCATGCAAACCTTTCCGCATGAAAGTGAAGAATGACTAATTTTTTTTTTAATTTTTAGGACTTCTAACCCTTTAAACCCGTAAGGCTAGTCATTTCCTAACTTGCATAAAGAAGGGATTCAGGGCAAAGCTTCAAAAGGTACAAGCTCCATAAAAAATGGCATCTTGAATGAGACATTTCTTATCATACGACTGGCGAGCAATGTTGTCGCAGAGTTCAAGCTCGTTAAAAAATAAACTCTCCACGAGAAGTTTTAGCACATAGTTCAAGCTCGTTAAAAAATAAACATAAGTCATGAGCAAGTGTTTCCCCCAGCATTTAAGCTCATTAAAAAATGAACCGGTACATAACCATTGTGAATGCCTTATCGCCAGCTTTTGAGCCTTGGTCGTGCTCTCGCCATCACCTCCACTCTGTTTTTAGCCGATAATTCACCCCCATATGATTGTTTACCCCTTCGAGGAACATCTGCGAAGAGTGATTCTACTAGCCATCCTTGTAACACTGCCTGATTGGAAAATTCCAAATCTTACCTGGAATTAGCTGCTACCCAAAACCATCACTCGTTCCTCGAAAACGAGTCTTCTTTAAGCTCTTTTGACCTGACTCGTAAAATATGAAAATATTTCCGAGCGATTGGCCTCTCCAGCTCGTTAAAAGGAATCGAAAGTGCTATCCCTCCTCTAGATTTTAATATTTTTGGACCTGAGGGATTATTACACAAAAAGATCGAGCGCTTGTCTTGTTCGGCTCGTTAAAAATATCGAAAATTCATCCCTTTTGTATTATTTACGCTTTTTCAGACTAAGGGATATACAATGAAAAAGAATCTTCGGAGGTCTTCTTTTCCGTTTCCTTTCAGACTTCTCTAAAATTGAAAGAGACTGATTATCTTTGGTCCGTTACTCGTTAAAGGCCCGAATAGCGACAAACTCGTCCAACTGGACGAGAAACGAGTTTCAACTATCGCTAGGATCGCCTAAAATATAAAGTGCTGCGACAGTTTCCGCCTGAGGGTGGATTATAGAACAAGCAATGTTATCCTCCTCAAGCCTTTGACAAAAATAAAGAGGTACTAGTCAACAATGAACTGGGGAAAATTGGAAGAAAACTTGAAGAAAACTTTATTGGTAGCGAGTCACTCTTGACATGACACTTTCCTCTGCAATCCATGCGGGGCTGGGTTTTGTTCCGTTCACTGGTCTCCTCAACATTGATCTGTACACCACCATCCAATCTTTTGGGGTTAACACTACCAATTCCATCGTCAAGTGTCGCCGATATGTTCAATGAGAAAGTCATTCAGACAATTCACCTATGTCTCACCCGCTGCAATACATTCATGCTTCATTCCTTCATGACCGCCACCCTGAACCCTATATTGTAAGTTTGTTTTCACCTCAAAAATCATTTTCTTCGTTCCGTGTCATTGATGTGGGATTCATTAAGGCCCTCCTGTGACGATTTTCTTCTTGTCGACATCAGCTCATTATCCAAGAAGTTGACTTAGGAACAATCCTTTAAGTACTTTAAGCTTGCATGCCTTAATGGCAAGTTTCTCACTTTCGGCGACAGGTTTACATCAATGGCCTTCGACCGAGAGAT
>APFE030984257.1:2864-27349 GCA_000404065.3 Pinus taeda
ATATACAAAATAGGATACAAAATATCTCAATAGTGAGTTATTGTGCAATAAATTGCACCACCAACTCTCTTACAAAAAGTAAATGAAAAACATAACTACAGCATTTAATGCTGAGATGGCAGTTATCTTTCTGTCAGACATCTTTTGACTTTATGGCTCAGAAAAGCGAGTTGTAGCTGTGCCTTTAACTCTGCGTTAATTGAGCCCGTTGTCTGGGTGCATTGGTGAGTCACTTGTATGGATGCTCCCTGTGATACCTGTGTGCTGATCTGTCTGTTGACCTGTACCATGACAGAGACTTGATTTTTCTCAAAAAGGAATAACATAATGGAATTATCTGGGCAGAATTTCGAACATTGCCTGCCACCAATCAGCTGGAGGTAGCTGATGCCTCCTTATTTTCACCAGTGTTTCATCTGCTTCTGTATATCTGTAGAAGTTTGGAGGCACCTCAAACAGATGATTTATCTCATGCTCAATAAAAAACAGATTTTCTAACTTGTCATATGGAGACTGCCCAGAGGGAGGTCCTGCTTCTTCTCTGGAGTTGCTACATGCTGTTATTTGATTTTCAACATAGTTGTTGATCCTTGTCATATACTGATTATATGACAGCTGCTGCCCTGTGCCAGTCACTAGGCTTGGCAGTCCTTTATCATGTAATATTGTCATTTTTGCCCTGGATTCATCAATTTCTGCTTTCATTTCCTGACATTTTCTCTCCAGAGTTTGAGTGAAGTTCCTCAAGGTCAGCACATTCTTAGCTGTCAAGATTGTATCTGTTCTGCTGTTTATCTCAAGAGCTGCCAACTCCTCCCTAGTGCGGTTATTGAGGAAATGTATCATTTTATTTGCCTGCTCGGGCATTATTCCCAGTGCTGTTCTGGCTCTTTGATTTCCACATGAGCCATGCCTATTAGTTCAACCTGCTCATAGATTTCCTGTATTGACCTCCATTGGTCTTGTATTGATTGGCCAATTTTGGCCCAAATTATCTTATTTATTTCTGCTAAGGTCTTACCTAGGAGCAATTCATTTTCCAGAGATTTTGCTTTGGCCTCTAAGGCCTTTATTTCTCTTTGTTTCTCTGCTACTGTCATCTTGGATTTATCATAGCTGGTCTCCAGCTTGGCCAGTCTATCTTTGGCTTCATTTATTTCTGTTACTTGAGTCTCAAGCTCTTTGACATCTTTCATCAAGTCCTCCATACTCATGCTGGATTCTGCTGTTGCTGTTGTTTCTGCTATTGCTCCTGTTGCTGATGTAGCTGTGGTTGGTGTTGGAATAGCAGGAGGGGCTGCTGTTGCTTGTGTAGGAGGGACAGGTCCAAGAGTTGTTGATGTTTGAGGGGGTTGGGAGGCTGACTCCCCTTGCATGTCCTACAATGCCTTCTCTAATTCTGCTTCCATTTGCAATATTCTTTGATTCATCACCAGAAGCAGCTCCATGGCATCATCTACTTGCTTTTCTTGTGAAAGTTCTGTTGTTTGAGGGTGAATGGTAGGAGGCAATTTTTCCTGCTTCCTTAGTGCAGTAATGTCATCCTCTTTTTTCTTCGTAAGGGCCCTAACACCCTTTGGATCCTTTGGGTCATGTCCCAAATCAATGATTATGTCTTCCAAAGTCTTTATTCTGTTGTCCTTTGCAGAGGAAGACAGCCTTTCCAAATCAAGCTGTGTATTTGTGTTCTTAAGGGCTTCTTTTAACTAGTGGGCCAGCATGGCCCTGTCTGCAAGTGTTGCATACACCATTTCCCAAGTCTGTTTGTGCAGCTCAATCTGATCCATGGGGTGTATGTCTTTAGAAAAGACCTCCAAGTTTGTTCTATAGTAATCTACAGAGGTTTTGGGATGTGGGACTTTAGGCTTTAAATGAGTAAAAATCATTTTTTCCTCTTTGAGATCATAGGCAACCATCAATCTTTGTTTTTTGGCTGGAGTTGCGTTCAAGAATTGATCATAGAGTTGCACTCTCAACAATTCATTCTATGCCTTGATCTCCATGAAGCCTCCTTTGATTCCAGCTGGTTTCTTGCCCTGCTGTCTTGAGGAGGATACCTCAGTACCTTGCTGTATGGCCTGTTCTAGCTGGAATGAGCTAGTGGAAGTCTACTGGCTTGATTGCCTTTCTCTGTTGTGGCTTTATGCCCTTTCCTCACTGATATCTCCCTCCTCTATTTCATGGTCAATCCTTGGCCTCTTGGCTTCTGGTTGTTGTGTTGACCCAGTTGGAGGTGTGACCTCCTCTCTCTTCACTGGGAGGAGTTTGCAGAACTGGGATCTGGGGTGGTCTAGTCTGCTGTGAAGGGGCTTGCCCTTGAGTCTGATCCTTTGAGGTATTAGGATGCTCTCTCTCTATCTATTGTTGTTCATCCATTATTTCTTTGCCCTTTGCTGTAGTGGTTGTTGCAGGAGCTTGTCGGGTGTTCTGTGCAGCTGGAGCAATAGAAGTGCCTTCTCCTACTTGGAATGGTTGTTTGAACAAGACCTGTTGACAAGAATCCAAGTCAAGAGTTTTTTCTTAAGCTTTCACAGTCTGCTCAATTTTTTCTTCCTGAGTCAATTCTTCTACTATTGATTCAGGTACCCATTCATCTTGGTTGGCAAAGTGTTGTATTTGTGGGTATGGGCAATGCTTATAGGCTAGCAGCCTATACTTGACTCTCCTAGCACTGATAAAACCTTCAGGGTCATAAGAGACCCACCAGAAGCTTGTTTTGAGTTTGAGTTGTTGCCCCAGTATTTGATCAGCTTCTTGCAAACCATCTTTCTTATTCATGACAAATGGGCCTAGGTGGTCTCTGAACTTTAGGTTGCCTTTCTTCTTGGCACTATGGAAGTGTGTAAGATCAGAGTTTATGAGTTGTCTATAGTATTCCAGGGCAAACAACCTCATAGGCACATACTTTGGGAGCCTGTAGGGACAAAACTCACACCATAGATTGTGATAACTGTGTGATTTTGGTACAAATACCAATCACCTATTTTGTAACTCCTGGACAGCTGTAAGATTTTCTGCATATCTTTGGACAATCTGGCAGGAGGAGTCCTCTTTAAGAGGCACGTGACTGGATATACAAACTGGTCAATAAATTCACAGTATGAATAGGGGGAATTCTGGACTTGGTGGAAGATTGAAGACCAGAAGATCATAGACCTCCTCTCTCCCTATGATTCTAGCTTCTTGATTCGGCAGTGGAAGCAATCTGTTCGATAATACATGAACATGTGATAGATGTATGATGAATACTTAAATATTGCCTCCCTATTCAACCTTGACAATTGGTCATTCATCTTGTTGGCAATATACTTGGCATAATTGTACTTCATAGCAGGGGATTTCTCAAGGCTATACGCAGATAGCATGACCAACACAGTTACATCAACATGCTCGATTGTGGTGAACCCCAGCACAGAGGTTAACATATCCACCACCAGCTTGCCTACCTCATTGAAATTTCCATATGAAAAAGGAGGTGGCCCAGAAGGTTGGCAGTCTGCCTTCATGAAATTCTTGGCTACTGCAGCAGTGTCTATGCTAGAGAGTTTGGAGCCCTCATCCAGCAAGTACTTAATGGAGAATGGGTATAGCAACTGGGTTTGCTTGTAGTTCAACATTTGATTGATGGAATCTAGTGTTATGTAGAGGAGCATGCTCCGAGATGCAGACTTTACAGCTCTGAGCTTCAGGTCATAGTTTTCTGCACAGAGGTGAATGACTTTAGGGAAAACATTCACAGGTGGCAGGAAGTAGGTGGGCAGATTGGATTCCCAGATGCCATACATGTCACTATTGTCCAAGTGATTGTTCCTTAGCTGGAAGAAGGTTTGTAAGTGGTTCCTCTCTGCCACAAAGTCTGTAATGAGGAAATCACTGTCTACCAGTGGCATAGCTTCCCGTTCTTTATTTGGTGGATTCACAGGAGCTACATGCAGTGCAGATGAAGTGGCCATGTCTGATTTCAACTAGAGTTTTTTACTTGATTTTTGGGATTGGTACAAATGCTGAGGAATGCCTGCTAGATTTTGTTTGGTAGTGAGCAGATTGCAAGTATAAGGTAACTTTTACAGATTTTGATGAACTGAGGGGTACTCTGTTTCAAGAACCAGAGTGTGTTTGAGCTAATTAGCTGGTTGTTCAAGGGAATTTGTTATAACAGGGATGAGGGAACAGTTGTACTTGCTTCTAGCCAGTAGCTCGGCTTCTTCGATTGGTTTTAAGGTGAATTTGCCGAAGGGCACGAGCTTGTTGCAGAGTTTCTTCGTGTAGGGGTTTAACCAGGTTTTAAATTGTTCTTTAATGGACAATTTTAGCAGTGAGGAACTTTAGCAGAGTTCTTTTGCAGGAAATTAGGAGAACAAATAGGAGAAATGGGGGCAAAGAGGGTCGCCTGCGGCAAATACCTAGTTTTTATGGTGTAGGAGTCGTCAAACATGGACTAACTGCAGGTACTTGGGTCGACGATGAGGGCGACAGCAACTTTGGTAGGTGAAATTTGGATTTCGACCGTTGAACGACATTTTCGCATGCAGATGAGCTCCAGAAACAACGAATAGGAATGAATAATAATGGATTTTTCACGTCTTTTTATGCATTTTTGGCCCTTTGGCGCCTTTTTGGTGATGACGTCATTCTGACGTCATCATGGGCCCGGGTATGGCAGGGTGACGTGGGTACCCAGGTGGCAGTGACATAGTGGCAGGGCGGACAGGCAGACAGGCGACACGGATATGATGTGGAGGCACGGTGGCGAAATAGTCGGGGTGACGTCAAGCTGACGGGGTTGTGACGTCAGTACGGGCGGTAAGTGGTTTCCCCAGAGGCCCTTAGGGTGGTAAGCGGTTTCAAGGGGGGGGCTTCAAACACCGCGGGAGGCCGACGCGTGGCAGGGGTACAGCGGCAATACCACCAATCCCCCGAACGCAAAAGGTCGGGCGATTTCCATATGAAAATGACCGCCCACCGTTGGATGGGCGGGGTCGGTGATCGGGCGGTGGGTGGTGAACCTGATGTGACGGAGTATTAACAGAGGGGGAACCACCCGTTTATTTAATATATTTAAATAAATTAAGCGCGGGGGGTGGGTAAAAACATTAGGATTTGGGTTTATGGGTTAATTTGTGCCCACTTTATAAATGTTTTAAAAAAACGTTATAATAAATGTGTTTTGGGCGGAAAAGAGGGGCAAAAGGGGTTAATGAGGGCGGGGCTTTGGAATTTTTGACTTTTAACCATATTTTTTTGATAAAAACCATAGTTTAGGGTCAAAGGGGTTAATACCAACCCCTGATAGGTTAATATTTCCCAAGGAAGGGTTATATAGCTATAGTGCTAGGGGGAGGGTATTTATACATGTTTTTTGGGAGTTTTCCATAGATCCTAATAGGATTAGGGAAGGGGAGTAGTTAGGGAGCTAAATAGTACATTAGTGGTTAATATGACTTTGTGCGGTGAGTGAAGGGGTAAAGCTAAGTTCTAAGAGGTAAAACTTAGGAATTGAAGATAAATTAAATGATAAGAAAGATTTTTTACACAAAAAATGTGGCTTCTTTTCTTGATTAAACTTCATGGTTTGACCCAGTAGCTTGTCATGAACTGAAGTGGAACTGGACACTTGAGCAGATCTCAAGGTCCTTGGGGTTGTTAGTAAATTATGTTTGGGGAAAATAGGGGAAATTAGACATGCTTTCAATTTTTTTGTCCTACACCCTCTGCTTTTGATGCCAATACCCTAAGTGGCATGAGTCTTTGCACTTAATAAGCCAATTGGTGCTGGCCCTCCATTTCTGCGACCTTGCACTACTTGCCCATCCTAGTAATCCTAACATTTTTTATTCATTTGAAGTGGGTGCACTTGAATTAGCACACCCTGATTGTTTTCTTTTTCTTTTGACTGCCCTCCTATCTAAAATGTACCCTTATTTCTTCCAAGGACCCATATTAAGAAGTTGGGCACCTTCATTTCTCTACCTAGCTAGTCATCTACCAAGCTTAAGCTGTTTGGACAGGAAACATTCTCTATTCTGCAACAAGCAATTTAAACATGGCATGGTCCAGTTTAGACTATTGGTCCATCCATCAAGTATGATTAGCAGTAGTATTTGCAGTGTATGATACTGCCCAAAAGATAGTAGTGGCATTTTGACTCACCATTTTCTTGGTCTTTAGTTTGGGGTTCATTTTCACTTTTCTCATGACCATTTGATTTTCTTGCCTTTTGATTATTCTTTTAAGGCATACCCTCTTTTCATTTTTTAATTTTCATAGCATGTACACAAAATATGGAACCTTTGCAGTCTGCAATGATGAACATATTTAGCCCTTCCACTGTCAATCATGAAAGATGAAACCTATTGGTATAGGAACCTAACACATATATCTATATGTGTGTCTTATTTCTATTAATATATATAATTCTCTATAATTAAATTTATTAAAATATTTTTTTTAATATAATAATTCATGAAAATATAAATAATAGAAAAATAAAAAGAAAAAACAGAAAAGTTAAATAAAAAGGTAATAAAACTAAAAACAAAGAATTAGCAACTAATAGAAATGGAAGTTATTAAATAGGCCATAATAAAACTTCAATCAATCACCTTAAAAATAAATAAATTTCAATAATAATAAAGAAAATGGAGATTGAATTCGTTATGTTAAATTATAGGTAAGCGACATAATTTTTTGGTCAAAGACTAACTAATACCTAGTTAGAGGCAAAACTAAACGCGTTATACCATGCTACGACATGTATAATAAAGAGTGTAATTAATATATTTTTCAAGACATTTTTCCTAATTAATTTTAACCCAATTTTTTTTGAAACTTTAGTTTAAATTGTTTAATATGTAGAATTTAAGTGTCCATAAGTTTTTCATGGTATTGAATTCATTTATGCATTCAAAAATATTATTTAAACAAAAAAAATCAAAATCTCTATAAGTTAGACTGCCTCTAATTTAATATTATTTACAACTCAAAAATTAAAATGAGATAAACTTCTTTTTTGAATTTATGTTGAAAATATGTTCCTTTAATTCTTGTACTGTTAATTTATGAATTTGCAACAAACTAACTCTTGTATTGATAATTTGTTAATTTATGAATTTGCAACAAACTAATTCTTGTATTGTTAATTTATGAATTTACTAGTAGCAATATATACCAGTAAATCATCCAAATAAACAATAAAAACATTAACCTATAAAAGGGCATGTTATATCATTCATTAAACTCATGAATGTAGTTGTTTCATTCCATAATAGCATAACTAACCAATAATAAAAACCTTTTCTTGTTTTGAAGGTGATCTTCTAGGTATCCTCTTCATTGACTCAAACCCAGTGATACCCTCGCCTCAAGCCTAACGCGGTGTACCATTTATCTTATTGCAACTAATTCAATAGATCATTTATCTTCGGCAAGGGATACCCATTCTTAAGAATAATTTTGTTTAGAACCTCATAACCAGTGCACATCCACTAAGTCACATCTCTCTCCGGCGCACTTATAATGGGTGACCCCCATGGTGAGGTACTTGGTCGTATACTGCCATATTCCAATAGTTGTTACAACTACTTCTTCACCTCATTTGTCTTTATAAATTATTACTTATACAAATTAATGTTTGGAAATGGAGTGTATTTAAACAACTAGATATCATGCTCCACTTCCCTCTTCAGTGGTAGCCCTTTAGGCTTCCAGAGCACACCCTTGTATGCCTATAGAAACTTTTCCAAGTGTTGTTTTTGTTCCTTAACAAACCACTTCAGGGATGAACTTGCTCTCACTAACTCTTCTACAATATGACTTTATCTTAAAAATAGTAAAATATACTTCTTAACGAAACTGATTAGTTTCCTGACTTAGTTGGCACTTACCAATAATATTTTGGATTTTCTCCTATTTTTTGTCAATGGTGAAGGTTTTCCAATATTTAATGAGGTACTCGAAGGCTATTCACATGATGATTGTATCCCACATGTACATATAGGGAATTCCAAATACAACTCCTCATACATAAATTCAAGCTACATCTAATTCTACTTCATCAATAAAATTAACACTAGTAAATTTCATTATGTACAATTATTTTTACCTTTATCTTTTCCTCCATGTCGGTGCATCCTAATGGCTATGGGTTAGGATGGTCATGATTATTTAGTTCCAAATTCAGGACCATATTTATTGCTATGATATTCTCCTATGATCATGAGTCAAATAAAGCATCAATTTTAGTATTCTTGACTTGTGTCTTTATGTGGAAGAGTGTGGTCCTTTCCTTCTCTTCTTGTTTTTTAAGGCTACTTAGATTCATCTCCTTTTCCATTGATGCATATACAATCTTCTCATCTACATATGAGATTCCTTCCACCTAATTACTTGAATCTATGGCCATGAGGTTTTTCTTCTTAGCACCATTGTTTTGGTTATTCGAGTTCAGCTCTAGATGCAATCTCCAACACTTCCCCTCTATATGACCATCAATGTTATAATGGATTTAGTATAATAGTTTTTATAACCTTTCATATTTAACAGGTTATATGAATAGGTGCTTTTCCATTTGAAATTAAGACCATCCTTTCAAATTTGAACACTGCCCAATAGAGAGCCCTTGCCAAAAAAAATGGAAAAAGAAGTCGAAGAAAAGTCAGAATGTTATTGAAATATAAGATTAATTAATGACAAGATAGAGGGAAATTTGATCATTTTAAACAACAAAAAATGACCCATCATAGTAGTAAGGATCCTTGGACCTGGCATAAGATTCTATCAATTTTTGTAATATATTGTTAATGGTTTTGCTAATTGTTCTCCTCAAACCAAGATTAGTAGGCTACTAGTGTTTTAGATGAAGCTAATATCATGATCACGGTAAAATGGAACTGTAATATATCCATGTAAAATGAAAACCATAAGTTATCTATGATTTAATATGAATAGCAAGGTATAAGAGCTTTTTTCTTCTGTAAAAAATAATGTAGAGAACCACTAAGAATTAATTTTCGGTACATATCATTCAAAACATACAAATTGATAGAGCGATTGAAAATATATTTTCTTAGCAAATTGAGTAACCTTAGGTAGACATACATACTACATGGCTCTTTTTATTTCAATTTGAATGGTCCATGAACCATGATGTGAAGCATGTGGCATAATTGGATTAATAAACCTATAATCAATGAAAAAGGAGGATTTATTTTTTCCTTGCCTTGGAATGGATATAACTTTGTTTTTAACTCCATTTGCTCTCTTGATTGAAGTGTGGATTTTAACTCAAGTTGTGGCACATGGTGGGAGGCATTAATCTAAGAACAATTTAGCCATAGATAATAAATCTTTATCTCTAGTTCATTCAAGTTTCATAGGAAATCAAGTCTACCCATTATAAGATGCATGACTCTATGTCTTTAGTATTTACAAGTGTTATGTGTTTACTATTCTTAAAGTAATAAATAACAAAAAGATTTTTTATTTTATATATGGCAATAAAATTTATGATAAATAAATGAGAATATTGAATGTTTAAAATAAGTGTAGATTATTGGTTAAACTTCATATAATTTTAGAGAGATTTTAAGTTATTTAATATATTTTTATATAAAATTAAAATAAATTTATATTTATTTTATTTTAAGTGAACAAATAATTTGATATAAATATGAGTAAGTTTAAGATTATTCATTAAGTATTTATTTTAGTAGTAAATTTTGGAATGTGTTTGTGGGAATTTTAAAATATTATTGTTATGAATGCTAAATAGTTAGAAGGAACGGATGTAATCTAATCTGAACTATGATAGATAATTTTGTAATGATTCTTGTTCATGAAATTAAGATTATGATATTAACCTTAAAATTACAAGTAATATATTAATATGTATATTGGAAGTTAAATTGGGTATAGAGGTATATATTGTAAAAGTATTATAGCTATCTAATAAATTTAAAGAGTATGATTTACATTAAAGTAGTTTTATATAATTGAGTATGTAAGAGAGATAAAAAAAATGATTTTTAGAAGTTGAAAATTAGTTGGGAATGTCATTTTGTGAGAGTTATTGAAGTTGTATTTTGCTATGATTTGTGATTTTTAGTCATAATAATGTTTTGAATTTAGTTATGGATAGGATGATGTTGTAGTTTATAACAATGAGTAAATTTTCATTATTTTGGAAACTAGCGTTGATTGAAGGATAATTTCTTATTAGCAAAGTTATATGTTACTATGGCTTAATTTATGTTTGATATACTAGAAAAGAAAGAGAATAGATGAGTGGATATTCATTGGGATGAGTGTAGATTACAAGGACTCAAGTGGAAAGGATAGGAGGGGGAGGCAATCAAGGCTTTAGGGTTCAACAAAGGGAGTGACAGATGGTAACAGGTACCCATGGAAGCACAGGGAGGAGGGAGCTCCTCTCCCTCCTACAATAACGTGGTTGCAAGCAGGGGAAGAGTAGTGAATAATAACAAGCTTCCACAACCCTTGGAGGTCAAGACAAAAAACAAAAAAACTCAGAAGGCGGAAGGCAGCAATACCCGTGCAGAACAAGGGACCCACGAAGAGAACCAACAGGAGAAGAAAGCGAAAGACAAAGGTCAAGAGACAAGGAACAGATCCAAGCTGGGGCTCTACAAACCCAAGACCACAACCAAACCACGGGTTATTTTAAATGATCCAGCTCTGCAAGAGCACAGGGATCACATGGCAAACTATGAAATTATATGCAAATTTATGGGTATCTGGCCGTCAGAGAAGGTGTTGTACACTTGGATAAAATACAACTGGAAACCAAAGGGGGAGTTAAATACACATCTTGGATCCAAGGGTTTTTTTATAGTGGTATTCACGATCATGGAGGACAGAGACAGGATTTTTGAAGGAGGACCATACTTCTTTGCAGCTGTTGGACTCTATATGCAACCATGGATAATGAACTTTGTGCTAGAATGAGAAACCTTCACTTTGGTACCGATATGGATTAGACTCTACTCCTTACCTTTAGATTACTAGATACTAGAATCTTTAAAAGCTATAGGCAATAAATTAGGTCATTTCTTAAATATTTCTAAGGCTACTCTACAACGAAATTATACCTCCTATGCTCATACCTGTGTGGAGATGGAACTATTAGGAGCCCTTCCAGATGAGGTCATTCTAGAAGTCTATGACGAGGAATGGATTCAAACAGTTGACTATGAGCATATCTCGTTTAGATGTCACAAATGTCATGAACATGGGCACCTATCTAGAGATTGTCCTATTAATGGAAGGGTGGAAGATCTAAACACTAGTAAAGGGAAAGATTAGATAGGTTTCACTGAATTCAGAGGAAAAGGAAAAGGAGGGGGAAGGAAGACACATAAGAACCCTACTGAGAAGGAGAAAAAAACAAGAAGGCACAACAATTTTGACATATTAGGAGAAGAAGATGCATATGGAGGTGATCAAAAGAGGACAGAGAATCAGATAGCAATGGGGAAAGGAAAAAGACCAACATGGAGTTCACTCAAGAATAAAATGAATACACGACGGACCCTTTGTGTAACATGGAAATAGAAAAAGACCATGATATGACTCAAAGTGAAAGTGGCACAGAGGACCAAGACTTACAGGAGATCTTGGAAAGGGAGAACCTAGAGCTAGAAAAGTTTCTTGAACGAGGAGGGAACCTGGGAATAAACTCTATATCTCAAGAGGACGTTGACAAGGTACAATAGTTCTTCCTTAACAAGTCACATCACACAACTGTAGGAGTCAAAAGAGGACATGATAACAAGGAAAATAAAGGGACTTCCACAATAGGACTAATACCAGGAAAATTAACAAAAAGCCCAAGAAAGAGGAGGGGAAGGAAAAGATAGAAAGAACTAGTGTTGGAGTGTGGAAAACTCATGATTGACTCTGGAATGATGAAATACCTTTCCAGTTACTCCTTTACAACCCTATCTCAATGAAAATCAAAACCTAGAACATTAGAGAACTTGGGAGCAGAAGAAAACAGAGGAATCTAAGTAACAGGATCAAAGAGGAAAAACCTGACATAGTCTTCTTACAAGAAACAAAATGATGAGTAGAGAAGATTAGAGAAAAACATAGAAAATAGTTAAATAGACAGGAATACCTTGAAGTTAAAGAAAATAAATATGTTGGTGGCATTCTCACCCTATGGGATCCACAAAAATTTGGTGTGATTGATGCAGAGACTTCCAGACATCACCTCTCTCTGATTTTCCAACCGGTGGGTGATAGGAAATGTTACATGATTGCCAATGTATACGGTCCTCATCCAATGGAGGACAAACTTTGAAGACTCACCATTATGGAGGATATGAGGAAAAGATACCCAGATCTACCCTAGATTCTAGGAGGTGATTTTAACATGACAAAATCACTTGTGGAGAAGAAAGGAGGTACTAGATCTCTTGGTAGGGATTCTGTTTCCTTCCAGAACTTCATTACCAATATGAAATTGGTTGACATTGGAACCTAGCAATGGAATCTTCACTTGGAATAACAAAAGGGGTGGCCCTACCCAAGTAGCCTCAAAATTAGACAGATTCATTATCTCAGAGGAACTTCTTCTCATGGGAAGTAGCCTAAATGTGCTCATCCTACCTTTTGGAGTTTCTGACAACTGGCCTACTCAATTGGAAGCTTTTATATTTGGTAAACCGAAGAACTCCCCCTTCAAGTTTGAGAATGCTTGGCTCACACACTCAACTTCCTCACAAACATCGAAAAATGGTGGAAGGTAAAGCTACACATTTATGGTACAAAGATGTTCCTTCTTCACAGTAGGCTCAAGCATATTAAAGGTAGACTCAAAGAGTGGAATATAAAGGAATTTGGCAATATCTTCAAAGCCAAAGGAGATGTGGAAAAGAAGCTAAAGGAAATAAACCAAATTCTTATCACAAAACGCTATACAGATGAAAGGAAAGAAATGGCAAAGTCACTTCAGCATGATTGGGAAAATAGATTCCTACAAGAGGAAATATTCTGGAGACAGAAATCCAGAGTACAATGGATTAAGGAAGGGGAGAGAAACACCAAATTCTTCCACAGATGCACCATAGCTCATAGAAACAAAAATAGAATTATGAAACTCACAGATCAGCATGGAATAGAAAGAAACACTCATGAAGAGATGGAAGAGGTTCTAGTCCAACATTTGCAGAGAATTGGAGAGGAAACCTCGGAAGATAGATATGAGTTTACGAAGAGATTTACTCAATAAATTCCTAAATTGGTTTCTAGAGATGAAAATTACAATATCAACAGACGAGTAACAGAGGAAGAAATTGAGGAAGTCATTATAGAGATGCACAATGGGAAAGCACCAGGCCCAGATGGCTTCAATGTGGACTTTTTCAAGGTATGTTGGAGAATAGTAAAACAAGATATTCTAGAGGTTGTGGAAGACTCTCAAAAATTTAAGACGGTCTTAAAGGCGCTCAATGAATCTCTCATAGCCTTAATCCCCAAACAGGAAAAGGCCACCTCTCTAGACAGATTTAGACCTATAGAATTATGCAATGTGGTGTAGAAAATTATATCGAAAGTATTTGCCAATCATCTTAAAATACTCCTCCCTACCCTAGTGTCATAGGAGCAAACGGGCTATGCGGAAGGAAGACAAATTCTAAATAACATTATTCAAGTACATGAAGTGGTTCATTCAGTCAATACCAATAAACAGGCAGGGATGATAATTCAGTTAGACATAGCGAAGGCCTATGAAAAACTCAATTGGTCATACATAAGAGCAGTACTAAAAGCCTATGGCTTTGATCACAATTGGATTAAGTGGGTCATGGTGCTAGTTACCACAGCCAGCTGTTCAATTCTTCTCAATGGCTCTCTCTCCAAAACCTTCAAGCCTACAAGAGGACTCAGGTAAGGGGATCCTCTCTCTCCTTTTATTTCCATTCTAATGATGGGAGGGTTAGGGAGAGAAATCAGAGCTGCTAAGGAGGAAGGGAGAATTCAAGGTCTGAGGCTCACTAAAGGTGGGGACAAGATGAAACATCAACAATTTGTAGATGACACTATGCTTCAAGGCACACCCATAGTCAAGGAGGCGAAAGAATTTAAGCATATTTTGAGTGAGTTTGCCTTAGCAATAGGCACAAAGGTAAGTCTCACTAAATCAAAGATTTTCTTTTTCAATATGGATATTTTGATTCAGAGAAATCTTTCCGAAATTTTGGGCTTTCAAAGAGAGTCATTGCCTGCGAAGTGCTTGGGAGTTCCCCTCATTGACAAACCATTACACAAGGAAATCTAGGAGCTTGTTCTAAATAAGCTAAAAGATAAGATTAGCAAATGGACAAATAGAGCCCTAAATCTGGCTGGGAGACTGATTCTAACTAAGGCTATCCTCCAAAGTATCACTATCTTTGTGCTTTCGGCCATTCCAGCACCATCTGGTGTTATTACTAATATAAGAAACATTCAAAGAGACTTTATTTGGGGGAAAGGTGAAGAAAATAATAAATGGGCCCTAGTGGCATGGGACAGGGTATGCAAACCAAAGTCCCACAATGGCTTGGGTCTTCATGACCCAGGAACTCTTAACAAAGTTCTAGGAGCCAAAATCTAGTGGAGATGGCTAAAGGAAATTCAAGCCCCCTGGGAAAAACTGTGGAAGCAAAAGTATGCAAGAGATTGGCAGGAGAAGAACCTCATAAGAATGACAGGAAAATAAAAGGTTCTTCAATTTGGAATAGCGCTTTGAGAATAGGGCCCTAGTCCAAAATCATAGTTTCTAGGAGATCAGAAATGGAAAGCTGGCCTGGTTCTGGGAGGATAATTGGCAACAGGAGGAAAATCTCAGTAGTGAAGATTTAGAAGGCATTCACACAGATACCATCAACAAAGTTTTAAGGAGGGTAAGGGGCTATTGGGATCACTCAAGGAAAAATGAGAAATGGAGAATATGGAAACTTCCAGAATATAGAGGTATGGGCAAGATGCATACTCAAGCTATAGCCCTTAATGGTCTTTTGGAAAAGAGGAAAATCTTTACCTCAACCTTGGAAGATCAATTAAGATGGGGAAAGAATAAGACAAGTCTCTTCACCCTTAAGGAGGCCAAAAGGGTAGACACAGGACTCAACTATCCAAACAATGATAAAAAGTGGAAACAACTCTGTGATAATCCTCATTGGATGAAAGTCAACTATTTAAGTGGTTGTTTCTACAGGGCAAGATTATAACATGGGATAACCTAAGAAAAAGAGGCTTTGTTGGCCCCTCAAGATGTCACCTATGTGGACAACAAGAAGAAACCACTAATGATCTCCTGAACAGATCCTCATTCAACACAATACTTTGGCACTGGGTTAGTGATGTCTTTGAGTAGACAAACATAAATGTAAATGACATCATTGCTACATTGATAAACTCGAGCAAAAACTTTTCAGAGAATGAGATAATAGCCTTCCTCTAGGTGCTGACCCCAGGGTCATTAATCTGGAATGTTTGGAAGGAGTGCAATAACAGGGTTTTCAGGGATAAGGCGAGCTCGATGAGAAACATCCTAAAGCTAATCCTTAAACAACTCAGAGAGTCTGTGTGCATCCTAGGAGGTGCTCATACTGGAAAACTCATAGGAGAAAGAGAGGCTAGAATCCTAGAAAAGTTAGAGCTCAATCTCCATCTCCCTCAATGTTCTATACAGATCAACAAGAATATCTCTACTGAAAGAGCTTCTTGGAAACCCTCTTCTCATGGTTTTTTAAAATTTAACATTGATGGGGCCTCTAAAGGGAATCCGAGTAAAGCAGGTTAAGGAGGGGTCTTGAGGGATGAGGAAGGCAACATTCTGGTCATCTTCCATAGTTATCTATGAAAATCCACCAACAATATGGCTAAGCTCATGGCGATGGAACTATGCTTGGAAATTCTGCTCCAATACAACATTCACAATGTCATCATTGAGGCTGACTCGGAACTAGTCATTTATTCGGTGAAGATGGTTAATGCTGGCACTGCACCTAAGAAAATCTCAGGCCACTCGTGGCTTCTGCAAGTCTACCAAAGAATCCAATAACACCTAAGAGTGTTACGTACTCTTCGGTTGGTGCATGTCCGCAGGGAAGCCAACAAAGCTGCAGATTGGCTTGCCAATGAGGGAGTTCAAAACAAACATATTGACTTGTGTTGCTGGTGGGAGGAGGTAATAGATGATAGGATGAAGAAGGAATGCTCATCTCGGGCCCTCAGTGACAGACAACAGTTTTAGGAAAATTCAAGAGACGGTATTTTATCTCATGTCAATGATGAATAAGTTCACCTCGAATAGTTTATCAGAGGATAGGCACTGTCAATTCTCTAAGAGTACTTATAGGAAAAAAAAGGCAGAAATCATAATAGTAGTTATCTGCTCTCTGGAGAAGGGATTCCTCATTCAATGTGGCGGAGATCAATGGAAGAAATTATGAGGGTCAATAACTGCTTGGAATACACGACCTGCTCACGGTGCTCTCTGTGGTTTTCTCGGATGACAAGTGATGCCTTTCAGCTTACGATGTATGGAGGGGGGAGAATAGTGCTTAATGCCTTTGTTGCTAGGTATTCTGTGAGTAGATGTGCAGTCTGATTTGTTTTGTGGCCGTCAGATCTGGAGGAGGCAGATCTATTACCACCTTTTGGTGTGCATGTTGGTCGGCCTGAAAGGACAAAACCGCTAGTGCTTTAACACCTTCATTGGGTGCTTTTTATTTCAAAGTCAGTTTTTTCCAAAAGCCAACAATTCCACTCAGGTTGTTACATGTGGCAGAGGACTGGAAATTTAAACCACCTTCATCGTGCATTATTCTGCGGGCTTCTAAGCCGTGCGATTTGACCAAAAACCATTGGATCTGAAGTTTTAGATCAACAGTCAATTTTGTTCATGCATCTTGAGGTTTCCCGCGGGCTTGGACTCCATGCGGGTTGACTTTTGACTGTGGGATCGTTAGGTGTTAGTTTTTCGGTGAGTTTTGGGCTGTCCACTTTTGGTTCTTGGCCACTCCTGACTTTGTTCTAGTTTTCTTTTTGGAGATTTTTTCAGTTCTTGGAGTATCTCCACTCTCCCTTTGTGGAAGTCTGAGCCTCTGCGTTTACACTTTCCCTTTGTGGGAGTTTGTTGTATCCTCTATAAATTTTGTATTTTTTCCCTAAGTTAATATAAGGACTGTCTCTTGCTCAAGAAAAGAGAATAGATGAGTAATCTTATTTTGAGTATGGAATAGCCTTGTGTTCGTCATCAAATTGGAAATAAACAAGAAAATGCATTCTGGAATTAGGACTTAAGTGATGTATTTCAATGTTCCACAGTGGTATTATGGTTTAAGCAAGGTATTGCACTGGATATAAAATTCAATAATTTTTTTTTTGTAGTCATTACTAGAAATTTTTAATGTAAGGATAATGATGTTGTATTCTTATGATGTCATGTGTATTATTTTCTATCATATTATTATGTTATATCCTCTCCATCTCTCTCTTCCTCTCCCTCTCTCTCCTCTCTTCCTATCTCTCGCTCTCTTACCTTATGCCTCCACCTCCCCCTCTCCCTCTCCTGCTCTATCTACCCCTCTCCCTCTCTCTATCTCTATCTATATTCCTCTCTCCATCTCCCTCTCCACCTCCCACCCTCCCGCTCTCTCCCCCTCTTTCTCTTGCTCCCCCTCTCCCTCTCCTCCTCTCCCACTCTCTCTCCCCATCTCTCTACCTCCCCCTGCCCCCCTCCCCCTCTCTCTCCCTCTCTCTGTATCTCTATCTCTCTATATTTATCTCCCTACCTCTCTCTCCCTCCCTCTCTCTCGCTCTTTCTATGCATCTCCCTCATTCTATCACATTCTCCCTTTCCTCCTTTCTCTATTTCTCTGCCTATCTCTCTCCCTCCTCTACCACTTCCTCTGCCTCTCCCTCCCCTTCTATCTCCCTCCCTCACTCTCTCTCTCCCCCCCTCTCCCTCACTTTCTCTCACTCTCCCTCTCCCTCTCTCTCTCTCTCTCTCCCTCTCCCTCTCCCTCTCTCTCTCTCCCTCACTCTACCTCTATCTCCCTCTCTCTGACTCGCTCTCTCTCTTTCTCTATACCCTGTCATACTCTTTCTCTCCCCTCCCCACTCACCCTTTACATCTCTCTTTATATCAGTCGAACTCTATATTTCCCTCTCCCTCCTTCTCCTTTTCTCTCTCCATACTCATCTACCTCTTGGTTGTTCTCACTCTCCGTATCCCTCTCTTTCTCTTTCTCTCTCTCAATCCTTTTCTCTCTCTCTCACTGTCTATCATCTCTCTCTCTCTCTGTACCTCTCTCCAATCTCTCTCTCTATCTTTCTCTCTCTCTCCCTCTCTCTCATATCTCTCTCTCTATATATATCCCTCTCTCTCATATCTTTCTCTTTTTGTCCCTATCTCTCTCTCTCTCACTCTCCCTCCCTCTCCCATCCCCCCACTCTCTCTCATCTCTCTCTCTTCCTCCCTCTCCCACTCCCCCACTCTCTCCCATCTCTCTCTCTGTCTCCCTCTCCAATCTACCCCTCATGTCTCCCTCCCTCTCCCATTCCCCCATCTCCATTTCTCTCCCTCCCTCCCTCTCTCCCTCTCTCCCATCTCTCTCTCTTGATCACTCTCTCTCTATCTCTCTCTCTCAATCCCTCTCATTCTCACTCCGTCTATCCCTCTTCCCCACCACCTTCCCTCTCTCTCCCTCTCTCTCTGTCCTTCTCCCCCTCCTCCCCTCCTTTTGTCTCTCCCTCTCTTCATCCCACCCCCTTCTTCCCTCTCTCTCTTCCCCCCACATTCTAGCCCTCTCTCCCTCCTCACCCCCTCTAGCCCTCTCTCCTTCCCTCTCCCATCCCCCCCTCTCTCTCTCCCTCCCTCTCCCATCTCCCTCTCTCTCTCTCTCTATGTGTACCCTCTCACTATCTCTCTCTCTCCCTCCCCCAACTCCTTACCTCTCTCTCTCTCCGTCCCCCAACTCCTTACCTCTATCTCTCTCTCCCCCTCTCAACCAGTCGCTCCCCCTGTTCTATCCCTCTCCCTCACTTTCTCTCTCTCTCTCCCTCCCTCTTGCTCTCTCTCTCTGTCCATCTCCCTATATCTCTTACTCCCTCTCGTTCTCCCTCCCTCTGTCCACTCCCCCCCAAATTCCTTCTCTCTCCCTCCCCCTCTCCCCCCCTTCATCCCGCTCTTTGTCTCCCTCTGTCTCCCCCTCCTTCCCTCTCTCTAACTCTCTCCTTCCCACCCCCTCCTTCTCTCTCTCTCTCTCCCTTCCTCCCTCTCTCCCTCCCTCCCTTCCACTCTCTCTCTCTCTCTCCTAAGCAAATACATTTATTTTAGATACTTTAAATAAATAAAACAATTATATTTATGAATAAATTTGTTGTACATTGTACAATTATAAAAAAAAATAAGAATACAAATATAATTAAATAATGCATATCATTTTACATTATAAACAACTATGTATAAAAAAATCCAATTTGAAAAAATACTCATTTCATATTATATAATTTTAAATCAATAAACAATTATATGAGCAGGAATATAACAAAACTATATAAATATAAGAAATAACTAAAATTTCTTAGTTATATTGGTCAATGTTAGCTAAATCAATAGTGGTTAATAGAAAAATATAATCATATAAGTTGGCCATAGGAAGAACTAATAAATCTTAGTTATATTGGTCAATGTTAGCTAAATCAATAGTGGTTAATAGGAAAATATAATCATATAAGCTTGCTTTAGGAGGAACTAGTAAATGGAGATATGAAGTGGATAAATTAATTGCTTGGTTAGGTATATGTAGTTACATAAATTTTGGTGAGTGAGAACCACTAATAAGTTACACATTTAAAAATTTTACTCCTACATAAACATAAATAATCTAGAGAAGTTACTTATGGTAAATATATTTATTCACATCTTATTCTTATCTATTTTTTATAAAAAACATTAAAGTTCTATATTAAAAAATGCAAAAGGAAAAAAATAAATAAAAAGAAAATCATTATAACGAGGAAAGTGGAGAATGTAAAATGATGACTTATTGAATTAAGACTTGCCAAGTAATTCTTGAGCTAAGCCTTCTTTAGATTGTTAATGAAAAAGGAACTTGGGAATTAAGGCTGGCCCAAGTAATTCTTGAGCTAAGCATGTGTAATTAAGTAATTCTTCAGCTAAGTCCCTATCATAAACATAAAGTAAGTGGATCACGACCTGGAGTAAAAGGAAATAAAGGGAGAACTCTATTGGGCAAAACTAAAGATGAGAATCATTGAATGAGAAACATATAGAACTCAATCTTATTCTGTGTTTTTTTCTTTTTCTCCTTTAACTATACAAATTTCATTTTAATTTGTTTTTTTTCAATAAATTGGAAATAGTTTTATAATTGATATTTTTATGAACCAATAAAAATAAAATAAAATTATCCACTTAATACATTTGGATAAGTTTAAATGCCAAATGGAAACAAAGGAATGGAGGGTAAAGGCTGTTAGATGGAAAACAATCTATATGCATAGATCAACAAAGAGAAAACAACATGATATCACACAAATTGCAGAGATATAATTCTATAAATGTTCTTAAGATACTTTGTGGGCTATAGCAAAAAAACGGTGATTAGAGATATTTGAAACTCACCCTATATGTGTTAAAACTATTCACTCAAATCTGAGGAGTACTTATAAATAAATATTTGAACAAATCTTATAAATTAAATATTTTAAGCTTCTAATAATATAAAAAAAATTATGGAAAAATAAGTGCAAAAATTATGGAAAAATAAGTGCAAGCAAAAAAATAATAGTCTAAATATGAAAGATGAGGATCATTTGATAAGCACCTCGAAAAATTAAGAAACATAAACATAGTAGAAATAAATAAATAAAATAAACATAGTAGTATATATTACACTCTAAAAGACTCATCAAATAACTGAAATGTAAGAAGACTCATCAAATCACGGAAATGTAAATACAAGTTTAGCTCCATGTCAACATAGAAAGCGAGAGAGGTTTTTTTAGTTTCCTTTGGGCATAAGTTTATCTATTTAGTTGGATTTATATCAATTAAAAACAAGTGGTGAAAGCACGTCAAAACAGGGGATTGCCGGAATGACAGATCGATTGATTGAATGATTTTTGATGAGGAAGGACAAGAACATGGGAAACTCTACTCTAAAATATAAAAGAAACATACCTGTCACGACTGCAACAAATACCACTGTTACGGTTTTCTGGTTCGCTCCTCTCCACTGTAAATACCTCCATTCATGACATCGAACAAGTGAGCGAAAGACAGATTTAAAAGCATCCCTTCTCGCTGATCAGATTTAAAAGCATAGAGTCACCGTCAACAAAAGAAACCAAACAGAAAGACACACAAAGCGCAGAGAGTCACCGTCACGTAGAAATCGACAACATGAAGCACTTCCACTGCAAATACAACGAAATTCCCTTTCACAAGACGAAGCACTCTTACTGCAATTCCTTACAATTGCAAACGATGAAACAACAACTCGGCTCTTCTTGATCCATATTGAAGAAATCAAATTCAAATTTCGAATAATATAGACACACTCTTACTGCAATAGTATTGCAAATGATGAAACAACAACTCAGCAAGCAACCAAGCTCCCACTGACAGTTGAGTAAATAGTTTTAATCCATAACCTATCAGTTTCAAAGATTGTTGTCATCATGTTTACTATAACAAGTTAAATAGGTTATAGCTTTACATATTTATAGTCATTGCTCACACACTATATAGAAATTGCATATAGCGTGCAAGTTTAAACGAATAGTTTGAAGTTTTTTTTGTTCACAATGTTTGTGCATGTCAATGTTTGTGCGGCTGTGACTCTGTATTGGTTACGCTGTTTCCGTCTATACTGTCTCTTTGTTGTGTGTCCTGTAGTTTTTTTTGATGGAGAAGAGCAGAGTTATTTCATCATTTGCAATTGGTATGAATCTCATTGTCTCTCTCTACTACTCCAGTCATACAACAAAATAGATCAATATCTTTCTTTATTTAAAATGAACGAAACAAAAAAACCTCTCTCTACTCTCTATGAGTGAAATCGTTTTTCTCTTTATAATCTAAGGACACGATTTAATTCACATATTTCTATATCTCAAAATAGCAATGGAAGGGCTATCTTTATCCATTTACATATTTCTGTGCTTTTTGTTACCGCTACAACTTCAACACGTGGGCAGAATCATTCTTGGATTGTATTTAATTTTTAAGTGTGAATGCATATTATAAAATTAATTAGTTTAAAATAGTTTTATTAAATTATTGAAAATAGCCCTATCAAATTATTTTTGTACAATTATTTTCTTAACTTACAATTACTATTTTCATTATTTTCCCTTTTTTTGTTGTAAAATGATTAACCTCATATTCATTCTCTAGTGCAGTGAACTGTGAAATTGGAATTGTTCAAACACTTAACTCATATATCATCAATTCAGTTTAGTTTTAGAGTTTGTCTCATTATATTCTTTACCTCTAAATAATTATTTTGAGCACATTATCATCAACGGTGGGAGTTATTGCTTTTCTTCACTTTGCCTAATTAATCATGATATAGGAAATCCAAAGGCTATATGCAATTCTTCTAGCCAATGTCTACATGTGATTATCTCCTATCCAATAGCCCTCTCCCTTTGACACACCATTAATTTTATATATAAATTTTATAATTAATATATTCTAATCATTTTTATCTCATTATACATTTTAATATGAATTTTTTGAACTCTCATATCATAAACATTTTAAATTTTTATATAACTTATTTTCTTAGATTTTGTACCTTTCATTTTTTCTTTTTCTTTTTTAAATATTTGATTTTCTTATTTCAAATATTTAATTTATTCAATAAATACTTATATAAATTATTTATATATAGAAAATTAAATTAAATATCATATACTTAAAGTTATTGTTCTATATTCTATCATGTTTAATTTATATAATTTATATTCACATTTAGATTGCTTTTCTTTTTCGCTTGGAAAAATCTTAATTTCATTAGTAAAAGGAAATTACATTTTGCATATGCATAAAATGCATACTCAGATTGTTTTCCAAAAAACCTAACCGTCAATAAACAACAGTGATAAAAAATTGATGCCTTGATCCACCCAAGGAGGCAACAATATATATAGAACTGTAAAAAACTACACGATATAAAAAACTATGAAGTTCTTCCTGCAATTAAATATAAACACAAAATGATAATGTTCATGTGCCATCAGAGAGGCAAGGAGATAAAGAAAAAATTGGAGGGGGAGAGAGTGGGGGACATAATGAGAGATAGGGGTGGAGTGAGGGAGATAGAGAAAAGTGGGAAAATAGCAACATAGAGATAGAGATGGTGGTGAAAGAGAAATAGAAGAAAAGGCAGATAAAAACAGAGAAGGAAAAAAGTAGGGACATAGAGATAGAGATGCTCGGGCAAGAGAAATAGAAGACAAGAGAGATAGAGGGATACGAGAGAAAGTGAGAGAGAGTGGGGGTTGTGTTAGGAGAGGAGGGAGAGAGTGTGAGAGAAGGAGAAGGGGTGGAGACTAAGAGGGAGAGAGGGAGAAGTGGTGGAGAGGGAGAAGGGGAGATAGTGATTGGGAGGTGGAAGGAGACTAAGGGAGAGAGAGAGAGGGAGAGAGAGTGAGGGAGTGGGAAGAGAGAGGGGGAGAGAAATAAAGAATGAGCAAGGGTTGGTGAGTGTGAGAGAGAGAAAGATGGAGAGGGTGGAAAGAGAGAGAAAGTAAGAAGTGGTCAAAGGTAGAGAACAGAGATAGGGGGGGGGGGGGGGGGAAGAGGGCGAGGGTGACATACATATAGAGAAGGGGGAGGAGAGGGTGACATAAATATAGAGTAAGTGAGGAAGAGGGACGAGAGAGAGAGAGATACATGGAGAGGGAGATGGAGATTGAGACATAATGAGAAAGAGGGATTGAGTGAGTGATGGAGAGAGAAGGGAAAAAATGGGGAGATAGAGATGGAGAAGGTTGGGCAAGAGGAATAGAAGAAGAGAGAAATAGAGAGAGAAAGAGAGGGAAGGAGAAGAAGAGGTAGAGAGGGAGGGATAGGATGGGAGAGAAGAAGAGGGGGTGGAGAAGGAGAGTGAGAGGGGGAGTGATGAAGAATGGGTGGAGATGGATAAGGGGAGAAAGAGGGCAAGTGAGAGGGAGGAAGTTAGGGGGACATAAAGTGAGAGGGATATTGAGAGAGGGGGATGAGAGATAAAGAGTGGGAGAGGGTGAGGGAGAGGGGGAGATAGAAAGTGAGAAGAGGGAGTGTGAGATGGAGAGTGAGTGAGGGATTTGGGTAGAGAAAGAGAGAGAGATAAAGAGAGAGGAAGAGGGATGAGAGAGAGGGAGGCATGAAGATTGAGAGAGAGTGTGAGTCAGAGAGGGTGGGGAGACATGGAGAGAGATAGTGGGAAAGAGAGAGAGAG
>APFE030984257.1:27608-69419 GCA_000404065.3 Pinus taeda
GGGAGAGGGAGAAAGGGAGATAAGGAGGGAGAGAGATTGATAAGAATATAAAGAGGGGGATAGAGAGATAAAGAGAGATAGAGGGGGACATAGAGAGAAAGCGAGTGCGGGGGACAAAGAGAGAAAGAGGGAGAGAGAGTGAGCAAGAGAAGGAGGAAAGAGAAAAATAGAGAGAGGGAGAGGGAGAGAAAGAGTGACAAAAAGAGAGAGAGAGAGACAAAGAGAGAGAGAGAGATAGAAAGAGAAAGAGAGAGTAGGAGCGAGAGGGGGGAGAGAGAGAAATGGAGAGATTGGGAGAGGGAGAGTGAACAAGAAGGAGAGGGAGAATGACTGATGGAGGGAAAAGAGCGAGGGAGAGAGAGTGAGGGGGAGAGAGAGGTAGGGAGGGAGAGGAGAATAAAGAGATAGAGAGAGAGATATAGGAGGAGCGAGAGATAGGAGGTGATAGGGAGAGGGAGAAGTGAGATAGAGAGAGAGAAAGATAATGGATAGTGAGCAAGAGGGATGTGAGAGGGATAGAGAGAGTGAGGGAGAGTAGGGCAGAGAGAGAGAGTCAGTAATAGGGAGAAATATAGGGGAGGGGGAGAGAGAGAGGGTGAGGGAAACGGATAGAGAGTGTAAGTAAGGGAGGGAGAGAGAAGGAGAGGGAGAGGGAGAGGGAATCTGTGGGAGAGGGGGATGAAGATGGAGAGAGAGTGCAGGAGAGAGAGATAGAGGGAGAGAGGGTGAGCATGAGGTAGAGGTATAGAGAGAGAGATAGGTAGAGGGAGAGAGAGAGAGCAGGAGGGAGAGGGAGAGAGGAGGAGAGAGAGGGAGAGGGGAAGGAACACGGATAAGCAAAGAGAGAGAGAGGGAAAGGGGGAAAGTGAGGGAAAGTGAAAGGGATATGGAGAGAGAGTGAGTAGGGAGAAGTGAGAGGGAGAGGGAGTGATAGAGGGGGGAGAGAGATGGAGGGAGAGAGTGAGAGTGAGAAAGGGAGGGCGAGGGAGAGAGTGAGAAAGTAAGAGAGTGAGAGAGCAAGAAAGAGAGAGAGAGAGAGAGGGGGGGGCATAGGGAGAGGGAGAGAGTGAGCAAGTAAGAGAGTGAGACAGCAAGCGAGAGAGAAAGAGAGAGGGGGTGGCATGGAGAGTCAATAGGATAGGGAGGGAGAGAGTGAGTAAGGGGAGAGTGGGGGAGAGAGGGATTGGGAGAGGAAGATGAAGTGAAACGGGGAGAGAGAGTGAGAAACATGGAGATGGTGAATGAGTGCGGGAGTGCGAAGAGATAGAGAGAGGTTGGGGATAGAGTGAGAGGGAGAGGGATATGGAGAGAGTGGGAAAGGGAGGGAGGGATGAGAGTGAACAGGTGAAGGAGGGACAGAGAGGATGGAATAGGGAGAGGGAAATATAATGTTTTAGGGAGAGAAATAAAGGTGTTAACGGTACTGAAAATTCATCAACCAAGGGGATCTCCCCAATATGAATCAGTACTCACAACATTTGGTGTAGGAGTCTCATTCGTATAAAGGCTAGGTGGCCAAATCCTTAAATATTTTCCTTGGCTCTAGATATCAACACAAGAGAGTGATTAAATGTTGTCTTCGAAAGGCAAGGGAGGTGTGTGCATGGTGAGTGTACAATTGCAACTGTGTCAAGGTTCTTCTACTGCAAAGGGGGAAGAAAAGAAAGCCTCTAAGTGAGAGGTAATAATACCACCCATGAAGAGACACACATGAACACGAAAGCTCTATCTAATATCCAACAGAATAGTCCACAAAAGATGCGATGATTGTTACAACCAACATCAAGGAGAGATTTGTGTAGTATCCCACAGAATAGTCCACCAGGATGGACCATTGATAGCAACCATTATAGCACATTCTAAATAGGATAAGCACAAAAATAATCAAAATAGTTCAAATATCTTAGTACATGTGAAAGGAAATGTGAAATACAAACATCCAAAGAATAGTCTTACAGACAGATAAAGAGGGATTAATGGGATTTGGTATCATATATTCATTGTGAACGTGTTTTTTTTTAATATTATATAATAGAATAAAGTCAGGTTATATATTCAATATTGCAAGATATTTTTAGAATAAAGAAAATAGAAATGAACACCATTTCAACAAGATTTTTTCTTACTAATCATTAAATATAAATTAATACAGGGATTATATTGATAAAAATAGGGTAATTCATGAATGTTCCTTTTATTTTTTAATCATAATCCACAACCTCTACCTTAGAATGAAAGGAGGACGAAAGGGAATGATGGTGCTTAAGCCTTCTTTAGGATGTGAATGGAACGAGACCAAAAAATAATGATGGGAATTAAGGCTTCTTGAGCTAAGTCTCTGTATTAAGTCATTATTCAACTAAGTCAGTGCAATTTGCAACAAATTCATAAAGTGGATAACGATGTCGATGGTTAGTGTAAGAGGATGGGAGTAAAAGGAAATACACAGTGAACTCTGTTGGGAAAAAATAAAGAACACAATCATTGAATTTTAATCATGGGGAGAAGAAGGTATTTTGTTCCAGGCATTTAAATTCTGTTTTTTTTCCCTTTTTCTCCTTTAACTATACAAGTTTCATCTTAATTTTCTTTTTATTTTTTATTTTAATTTCTCTAAATAAATTGAAAATGGTTTTATAATTGATATTTTTATGAACCAATTAAAATTTCATATAAAATTTATCGAATATAAGAAAAATTAATAAATAAATAAATTTCTCCACTCACTACATTTACAAGTTTAAATGCCAAATAGAAACAGAAGAATGGAGGGCAAGGGTTGTTGGATGGGGGACAATTGACATGCAGAGATCAAGGAAGAGATATTGGGTTTATCCACTTTTTAGAGATAGATACAACATGAAATTTTCCTACAACATGATAACACACAAATTGCATAGAGCGATGGCTATAACAAACAAAATGACGATATGAGAAACTGAAGGGCTATGAGTTAAAACTATTCACCCATATTTTCAGTTGAGCTTGCTTACTTAGTAGAAATAAAGTAGAAGCAATTTTATATGTTTCCAATGCACCTTTAGAGATGAACCGAGGAAGACTCATCAATCACAGAAATGTAAATACATTTTTAGCTCCATGTCAACATAGAAAACGAGAGAGGGGGTTTTGTTCCTTAGTTTCGTCTAGGAATAACATTAATTTGCAATTCAATGATGTCACAAATAATGATTTAGTTTATCTATTTAGTTGGGTTTATATAGATTAAAAATAGGTGGGGGAAATCACGTCAAAATAGGGGATTGCAGGAATGACATATTTCTATAGTGGGTCATGGGATTTGATGAGGGAGGACAAGAACATTGAAAATTCTACTGTGATCTAGGGAACCAAAACTTAAGAATAAATCATGAATATGAATATAAAACAAATACAAGAAACATAAATGTCATAGTTGTGGAGCTATAAAAAGGGTCTCTTTCACCTCTAATTACCTCACATTAATATGTCAATCCAGGAAAGTTTTGTTATTTCAAAGAGTGCCTCAGTCTGAGGCTATCATTTGCCAGAGTAATGCTAGTAGCACAGTGTTTGAAAATACAAGAGTAAATGGATGCTTGTTTACAGCTTAACTACTTCAAAATATTAAATCATTCATTCAGAAGACTAAGAAATTTATCAGTCAAGGGTTCGGTAGAAATAATCCATCCCTTTGGAAACTGATGGAAAAGGAAATCAGAGAACAGATTGTGGGTCTCGGAGCCGGACAATAGATGTCAATGCTCACTACAGCCTGAGATCGTTCTTTGCACCAATAACAAGAAATGGAACGAAAGATAAGAAATGGAACAACAATTAAGAAATCAGTGAATCTGGAATGTAATAGCAAATCTAAAATGGAACAACGAATCTTAAATGGAACAACAAGTTTGAAATGGAACAACAGTTAAGAAATAGAACAACAACTAAGTCTAACAAACAGTAACATCTCAGTCTATCGGATCAAATGCATTAATCACAACCTACAAGAATCAAACGAAAATCCTTCACTCTTTAAGGAAGGATTTAATAACACACACAAATGGGACAACACTGATCACTGATACATTATGGAATAACACTGAAAACCATATATACACACAACACACTTAAATAGTAATCTGATCCAGTGATCACCTCAGTTAGAAAGAATACGATTCCATTTAAAGATAGAACAACATTATTCATGAATCCAACAATCACAAAGAACAGAACTTCCAAGATGAACTCTGTAATGTTAATGAACAAGTGCACAACACAAAAGCTCTGTAATGGAAAACAACAATATTATGTAAAGACTAGCGGTATTATGTCCACACCAAATCACATTGATAAGAAAACCATGCAAAAACCAAGCATAATGGTACAAGAGAAAGTGTCCTCTAGGGCCGGGCCCTTAGCCCCCAGGGGTACACTGCTTGAAGTTATTCCAGACTCAAAGATGAAATACTAACCAAGTTTGTATTAATGCATCAAGTAAAATTACAGCAGAGTAGTTCTTAGCGAGACACGATGATCAAAGTTTTGATCTTAAAAGAAATTACATAAAAGCATAACAACATCTCCCCCCCTGAGCTAACGGTGCTGCCCTTTTATAAGGGTGACGATGGAGATATCTAAGTGCAGAAATAGATAAAACAACGATCCCTCAGGATCAAGGATCTTGAGTGATTCGTTGAACCGTTAGTCCTCAGTCATTTCTTTTCTTTCCTACGCCGAGCTGATATCTCCACTTCCTTTCCCAGGCTAATTCACTTTGATCTTGTTTGCATGCAGTCTCCCATCGAAGGAACAATGGTTAAACCGTCCTTGTCTTTTCCTTTGGAACGACAACTTCTCATTTTTTCTCCTTCCTGCATAAGGAAATGAAAATTGTCAACGTTTTCGTCTTTCATATTAATCTCACATGCTTTATTACAATTATTTATCATTTTCCGAGTTCATGATGCAAAAAGGCTTGTAAGTTATAATGAAAAGACACTAAAATAATCATAAAAAACATACCTTCTTTAGTACTCCACACACCCCCCTCCTTACCCTTTTTCATGCCCTCATGAAAACATTGTAGTTGATGTGTAAGGTAGTGAGTGAGTAGGCTGGAGATGGAATCTCATGTGAAGGCCTACAACCATGATGCATAACTAGGTATTCAAATAAATGACTTGTCTAACCCTCAGGCATCTCATACAGGGCTTGGTATCCGGGTGCAGGGTGCCAAATAATTGGACTTCGGAACCTATATCCTAACCAGGATGGCCCTGCCCTTAAAATGATTTCGCCATAGAGGTGCAAGCGGTTGGCAGCTAATTTAAAATTCTCATACTTAAAAGGTTCCCTCAGATGGATATTCGGATTAGATATTTGATACCGGAATTTAGCTGCATCAATGGTAGGGTCTTTGGTAGAGAAAAGGTATTATAATCCCTACCGAATGATTGCCTCATGCATTGGTCCTAATGCTTCAATTAGCCCTGGACTCTTCATGAGGTTTATATGTTTTCTCCATAACTGTACTGGATCCCTAGGCTCAGCTCTTATCCATAAATCTAATCCATTTTCTTGTCTTTGGAAAGCATTATAGGCTTTGAGCCATTTAATTTGATTAACCACAAACGAAATAAAGGCCTGTAATTGGATATCCCCAACAAAAGGGCCAGGGTTCAGCTCGGTCTCTTGTTCTAGTACAAGGTTATGTAAATATAACTCACACAGTAGTCTCTGAACTTTTACCCCGTAGTGCTTACAATAGTGTATAAAATCATTGATGGTGTTAATTTGTATGGGATCACCTACTTTAATAGCCTTTATTTTTAATTGCAAATATCTTTCCATTAAAAAAAACGCATAATTCTTAGCAGGGGCTCTACACGCTAGGATGTCATTGTATAAAGAACATAAGGTATCCATGTGCTTGATAACTACATATAACCTACGAGTTACCTTCGCGACTTTCTCTTGTTCCCTTCGCCACCCTTTAAAGGCCTGGCTTTCAGATAGATTGACGTTCCTTAGCTACTGTTGTAGCTCTTCATATTTTTCTCGGGCGACCGTTTGCTCTCTAAGTTTTTCTGCTTCTTGCTGAGCTTGCTTCAAACCCTTTTGTAGGGTTACCATTTTTGGATCTCTTTTCGATGCGGAAGTGGACGCCGAGAGTTTTACCTGAACTTTCTTATTGCATTGCTTTGAGTTCATAACCTTTATCACTCCCAAAAGTGGTACCTCTATCTAAATTTCCTTATCACAGGTCAACATCTCATCCATTTCTATCTTAACATGAATATTAGTCCATTGTTGTTCCTTTTCAATTGGAACAACAGTCTGTTTCTCAGCATCATTTGGAATAACAACTTTTCTTTTGACAAGGTTTGGAATAGCAGGATAGATTCTGGTCCTTTGCCCCTTTGCCTTGAGGTGTTTTGCTAGAGTGGTCACGTTTTTCCTTCCCGAAGTCCTTTTTACCCTTTGCCTTTCTTTTAGAATCCTAATCTGTTGGTGGAGCTGGACTATTATGTTCATTAATCTTTGTTGTTCCTTTCACAATTCCCTAATTTCCACAATTTCCTTAGAAGGAACAACAGGTTGTTTACTGTGGCCTGGACTATGACTAGTTTCCTGATTTTCTTCCTGGGGTGTTTCTTCATTCTTCTGCTCTGGCTGTTCCAGGGAAAGAACCCTAACTAGTTTTGTTATTTCTTGGGCGACCTCTTTTTCTGCCCTTATTTCCTCCAGAATTTCTTCTGGTGCCTTCTGGTTAGGAACAGATTGTTCCTGTTCAACATCTCCTGTCATCTTTTCATCATGAACGGGCAGAGTCCCTTATTCTGCCTCCTTTGCATGTGATTCTTGAGGTGCATTTTGCTCCTGGGGTTTCTCTTCGGCATGGGGGTCTGATGGACTGGAAGGTTGTCCATATTCGCCCATATTGGCCAAAACTTTGGCCAATTTATCTTCTCCCAATGGGTCTTGCAATGGGCTACCTTCCTGCTATTCTATTTCCTCCTCCTGCTCAGATTACTCAACTTATTCTTCTTTGTCTCCTTCTTCTTCAAATTGCTTGGATTCTTCCTCTTTTTCTTCTTCTTCTTCTTCTTCAGATTGCTCTACCTCTTCTTCTTTTTCTTCTTCCTCCTCTTTAGATTGCTCTGCCTCTTCTTCTTTTTCTTCTTCCTCCTTTTCCTGCATTTCTTTCTCATTGTCTTCCTCTTCTGGCCATGGGGGTTTCTCATATTCTATTTCTATCAGCTGGATGGTGATTTCTTGGGGCTTCTCCAACCCCCCTTGTAGCCATGCTAGCCAGACCGATTTCCTACGTTTTTCTGGCCGCTCGGGTGTGCTGGTGGCCTGTTTACGCTTTTCTGGACGCTCAGGTGTGCTGTTGACATGTTTTCGTTTTTTTGGACGCTCGAGTGTACTAATGGCATGTTTACGTTTTGGGGATGGTGTGGTCAATCCCCCATTTATTATGGCAATTAGCTCTTCCCAGCTGCTCTGCTGCTGGGTGAGGCTATGGCTGACTATCAACCGAATCAGCCCACAATGACTAACAACTAACTCTATGTGCTGTGACTTTTTTATGCTCCGTGCAACGTCATGAAGCAATAAATTCAATAATGCAGGTAAATTTATATAGAATTTTTGTTTTAGTACAGCTAAGAGTTCAAGATGTCGTGGTCTTACCACATCTTTTCTGCCCTCACAGGTGATGTAGCTTTGAATGGTCTTTGCCAATTCTGCCCACGACTCTCCTAGTGCTGCTGGAAGAACCCCCTTTCCTCTAATTTTCAGGCTCTGGCCCTCATCGTGGAAGATTTCTATAATCTTTTGCAATGTCTCCTTCTTTAACGCCCATACAGGTCCAGTGGCTAGTAGTCCCGAGACTTCTGCGATTATGTCATTGGTGACTGCTATGTGTCTCCCCCTCACTGTGGAGTGATCCTCTTGCAAGTTCTACAAGAATTCAATTGCCACGGTCTCGTTAGACTCCTGCAAGCAGTTGAGATAAGTCATCCATCCTGCTCTTTCTAGGATTTCCCGGGAAGCAGCAGAGACTGTTAACACTTGCGGTTCTCTCCGAATCAATCTTCCTTCCATGGTTTCACTGTAAACTCTCAATGGAATAGCAACTGTTCGCGTTGTTGAAACACATGGAGGCTTACAGACGCAAGACTTGTTCAAACTCTAATGCTGCAGAGTATACAATGGAAATGGCTTTGAACAAAAGGTCATGCAGAAAAAAAAAAAAAGATAAAAAGAAATAGCTTACAGTTGAGCTGTGTTATACCCGAGTACACAACTTCCTGAATACTGAGCTAACACGTAATCCAGGGAATGATGAGGCTAACCTCCCCCCCACAATGTGATAGGCTGTCCCATCCGTCAAATAAAGTGGTAGCGCCCGTTCTGGAATAGAGACCTTAAGGAACAGCATATGGAAATATGCCATGTTTACAAAAGTAGCAAATTACCAAAATTGAGGCGTAGAGTTGCGTCGCTTAATACATAAGAGATTGTGGTGATATGATGGAAGGTTGGGGATAAGACATTTTCCATAAATAGAGAGTCTCATGCAGTCATTGTCAATTGATCTGTCATGATTAGTGATAATATATATTCATGCGTTGTATGGTTTGGGAAATAATATATAATTGATTACTAAGGCATAATAAACACAAGGGTGCTAATAATTTACCTATTGGTGTAAATAATGTGACTTCAATACCATTAACAATGCTCTGCTGCTGAAAGGTGTTCATAACCTTGGCAGAGTTGTTTATTTCACCCATGGAACCATGATCCTTTGTGTATGCTTAGGAAATGTTGTGTAATGTCAAAATGTAGGTCATTATGCTGGCTTGGTGACTAGTTAGCCATAATGCCATTCATGAGGAAGGAACGAAAAGTGGGCAGGCTGGCTCTTGATGAGACCTCTTATTCCAAGGGTTGTTTATTTGATATACCTTTTGGACCATATCTCTGGTGTGGTGGCCATAGTGGGAATGCCACCTCGCTTTTATCCTCATGATCATGGTAGGCCGGCTCTTAATGAGACCCCCTATCCTGCATTTTAAAATTTATAAGTCATGTTTTCTCTCTTTTCTTTCTTTTTCATAAAGTACTTTCCTTATTTGTACACAAAGGGTGGTTCAACACTCCTTAAGAGTAGGAATGGTGGAAGAAGCCTTAACATTCCAATAGGAAGATATAAACCCTTTGCTCTTATTCCTGAATAATAATCAAAGAGGATTAAAAGGGACCAACATGATAGAGATAACCAATCAGAGAAGAATTAGTAGAACAATGATAGCAAAAGATGGTGAATAAGTGTGTACTTCCTTATGTCCTCTTACCAATTCAGGATAATTTCTTATAAATATAGCAATTTATGATTGACTGATTTCAGTATGTTGTGATTTTGTATCCATTGCATAAGTGCATAGCTCTATTGTAAAAGACTTGAAAGAACAGCAGCAATAAGCATCCTTAATTTAGAACAACAAAAGGAACAAGTTTTTTCACAGGGAGAGAAAAAGCATGCAAGTGGCGTTCCTTTTGGGAAAAGGAACAACAAAAGTCCACAAATGTTGTTCATTTGGAAAAGGAATAGCAGAAAACGCAAATGTCGTTCCTTTGAAAAAGGAACAACAAAGATGGAAAACATTGTTCCTTTGGAAAAGGAACAACAGAACACACAGATGCCATTCCTTTGGAAAGGGAACAACAGAACACATAGGTGCCATTCCTTTGGAAAAGGAACAAAAGAAATAAAAAATGTTGTTCCTTTCAAAAAGGAACAGCAAAGCACACCAATGCCATTCCTTTGGAAAAGGAACAACATAAATCGAAAATGTTGTTCCTTTGGAAAAGGAAAAACAAAACACGCAAAAATGTCATTCCTTTGTAAAAGAAACAACAAAAATTGAAAATGTTGAAAGGAACAACAGAAATCGAAAATGTTGTTCCTTTGGAAAAGGAACAACAAAAATCGAAAATGTTGTTCCTTTAGAAAAGGAACAGCAAAAACACACAAATGTCGTTCCTTTTGAAAAGGAACAGTAGAAATTGAAAATGTTGTTCCTTTGGAAAATGAACAGCAAAAATACACAAATGTCATTCCTTTGGAAAAGGAACAACAAAAATCGAAAATGTTGTTCGTTTCGAAAAGGAACAACAGAAATCGAAAATGTTTGTCGTTTGGAAAAGGAACAACAAAAACACACAAATGTTGTTCCTTTGGAAAAGGAAAAGCAGAAATCGAAATGATGTTCCTTTGGAAAAGGAACAACAAAAACACACAATTGTCATTCCTTTGGAAAAGGAACAACAGAAATAGAAAATGTTGTTCCTTGGAAAAGGAACAATAAAAACACACAAATTCCGTTCCTTTGGAAAAGGAACAGCAAAAATAAAAAATGTTGTTCCTTTGAAAAAGGAACAGTAGAAGACAAAAATAAAGAAAAAGAACCTAAATTACAGTAAAATGATGGCTGATCCAACGGGGGTTGTTCTTTTGAAAAAGGGACAGCCAGAAGAAAATGATGTTCTTTTAAAAAAAGGAACAACAAAAATAGTAACAGCAAAACATTGATTCAAAAATATGTACAAAAATGATTCAGAAAAGAAATTATGTACAAATTGTAAAACGAAGTAAATTCCTTAATGAATTACACATGAGGAAGACTTCTCTTCCTCCCCCAAAATCTCCATATCTGAGTCTTAGCGTAGCCGCTGGCAGAAGGACTCCCGAGTGAGTGGTTTACGATAGAGACGAACTTGGTGGTCATTTGCCTTGAAGGCATATCCAGAACCATCAATAGTGATTAGAGTAAGGGTACCATTTTCATGTACCTTCTGGATTACGTATGGTCCCAACCAACGAGTCTGGAGTTTCCCAGGGAAGTCCTGAAACCTGGAGTCGTAAAAAGATGCCAGTCTCCTTCATGGAAGACTTTATTTTTAATCAGAGCATCATGCCATTTAACTCGCTGCTGCTGAATCAGAACAGTGTTTTGAAGTGTAGAGAGCCTAATTTCGTCCAACCCATTGATCTGTTGTAGTTGATTAATCTGTGCTTCAGTTAGATCTAAGCCAACTTCCTGTGCTATTTGTAATGTTTGGATTTCGAATTCTATGGGGAAAATGGGTTATTTTCCAAACACTAGCTGATAAGGTGAGTAACCAATGGTACTTCTCCATGTTTTTTTGTAAGCCCACAATGCTTCAGGTAGTCTGGCAGCCCAATCACGTCTATGTGATGCAATGTTTTTCATTAGCATTGCTTCTATTATTTTATTGCTTCTTTCTACCTCCCCATTTGCCTGTGGGTGGTATGGGGTAGTGATTTTATGCTGGACATGATAGTTGTTGAGTGTTACATCTATTCTGTTCCCAGCAAACTGTGGTCCACCGTCTGTAATTACCTCTCTTGGAAGGCCATAACGTACAAATAGATGGAACAAGAACTGTATGACAGAGTCCTCTGTAGCTCTTGGCAATGCCTCTACTTCAACCCACTTGGTGACATATTCTGTTGCCACCAAAATATATGTTTTCTGGTTTGATGATGGGTTGATTGGTCCAAGGAAATCAAGAGCCCATCGCTCGAATGGTTCGATGACTAACTGTGGTTTCAGAGGCATCTCATCAGATTGACTAGGGCATCCTACTCTCTGGCAACTGTCACAGGCTTGGACAAATTTCTTTGCATCTTTTAAAATCGTGGGCCAATAATACCCTGTTTGTAACACTTTATGTCCAGTTCTACAATCGGTGAAATGTCCACCACATGGTCCGTCATGGCAGGATTTCAAAATGTGAAAGATTTCATTCTCTTGAACGCATCTCCTAATATGCATGTCTGCCCCTGTGTGGAACAAATAATCCCCAATCCAAGAAAATCGAGTACTCTGCTGAACAATATGTTTCCGCTCATTAGGGGTTAGATGATTTGGTATTTTACCTACTGTTAGGAAATTGGAAACATCAGCATACCAGGGTGTTTGAACAACCACAACAAACAGATGCTCATCTGGAAATTGATCTTCAACTGCTGCTGCATCAATTGGGTTTGGCGTTCTTGAAAGAAAATCGGCTACAGGATTTTATTTTCCAGGTCTATCCTTGATCGTAATATCAAAATCCTGCAATAAAATCAACCATCTAGTTATTCTACCATTTGTGATAGGCTTGTTCGCTAAATATTTTATGGAAGAATGATTTGTGTACAAGATAACATGATATCCAGTAATATAATGTCTGAACTTATTGATAGCATGTATTACAACTCGAAATTCCTTTTTCAGTAACAGTGTAGTTTAATTCAACAAGGGATAAATTTTTTCTAATGTAATAAATTGCATATAGTTTTCTATCCTCTTCTTGCCCAAGGACCGCTCCAATGGCTGTATCTGAGGCATCAGATGATATCTAGAATGGTAAATCCCAATTTGGTCCTCGAAGGATTGGGGCTGTGGATACGAGCTTCTTCAGATCCTTGAAAGCACGTTCACATTTTTCTGTCCAAAGAAAATTGACGTTACCAGTTAGTGCATACAAAGGTGTAGCAATATGTGAATAATGTTCTATAAACCTCCTGTAATAACCAGAAAATACAAGAAAATTGTGTACCCCTATTTGAGTGGTAGGAGTGGGGATAAGCAAAAGTATTTGGATTTTTGCTGGGTCTACCTGAATGCTAGCTACTGAAATATAGTGTCCTAGAATAAGTCCTTCCATCATCATCATATAACATTTTTTGCGGCTTAAACAAAGCCTCGTAGTAATGCAGCGTTGTAGGACTTTTTCTAGTGTATCTAGTGCTGGATCGAAATCATCCCCATATGGTGTAAAGTCATCCATATATACTTCAAGTCCTTCATTTATAAAGTCTACAAAAATGCTAAGGATAGCCCTTTGGAGTGTGGCAGGAGCATTGCATAAGACAAAATGTAAAACTCGGTAGGCAAATGTTCCCCAAGGACAAGTAAAAGTAGTTTTGTCTTGGTCTTTAGGGGCAATCTGTATCTGATTGTATCCACTAAAGCCATCCCAGAAAGAAAATAATTTCTTTCCTGCCAAAGTGTCTGATACTTGGTCGATGAATGGGAGAGGGAAGTGGTCTTTTTGTGTTGCTTTATTTAGCTCTCTGTAGTCCACACAGATTCTCCATTTCCTATTCTTTTTTGGTACTACCACAAGCAGAGAGACCCATTTACTATCAGAGATAGGGTAGATAAAATTGACATCTAAAAGTTTTTGAAGTTCAGCTTTTACGACATCTTTTAGATGAGGATTTAGTCTCCTTTGAGGCTGTTGAACAGGTCTTGCATCTTTTTCTATGTAGATGTGGTGTGTACATAACTGGGGGTCAATTCCTTTCATATCAGGGTAGTCCCATGCAAATGCTTCTTTATATTTCCTTAACACATGGATGAGCTTCATTTCTTGTTCGGATGTGAGGCTAGCATTAATGTTTAAGGTTTTTCCTGGTTCAGTTTCCACAATTCTACTATTTGCAACAGAAGTGACAGGTATTGTATGATCATGTGTATGTTTCAGAGGATATTCTTCTAATTCATTATCAAATGTTGTTTTTATCATATGACATTGTGTGTGGGATGTGAGTTAAATTTGACTAATGAAATTATTAATGGCATTGTCTTCTGTTTGGTCTTTGAAATCAAGTGCCTCTTTTATAGTTAATGGAGATCTAATGTTATCAGTAAGGTATGATACAGGGTGCCTATTAGTTTTGACTATTGTGACACTTGGCTGCGCTGGAGGATATAGAACTAAGTTCTTGATATTTGTTCCCCTGGTTATGATCATATTTCCTTGTCGATAGCCAATATAGGCATCAGTAGTGGTGAGCCAAGGTATACCTAAAATCAATGGATGTCTATCAAGTTGGGTTTTGGGATTTATTATCAGAAAATTGGTTGGATATTCCTAGGAGTCAATATAGACTATGACATCATGTAGTGTGCCCTCTGGCCTAACCACAGATCGATCAGCGAATTCTAGTAAGGTAGAGGTGGGTTCTACAAATGTAATGCCTAGCTTTTGGCAAGTAGTGGTTGTTAAGATATTGATTGCATCTCCTAGATCAACTAAGGCATTGGACAGGGTCTGACCATAAATTTGGATAGTTACTATTGGGTTTTCTCGGTCTTCGTATTTAATGGGTGTTTCTTTTCTTGATAATAAGTCAAATAGAGTGCCGACTACTTCGACTCTTGGATTATTTGTTATATTCCTCCTTGGTTTCTTTATGCACAATCCTTTGATAGTTTTTTCGTATATCAGGATGTTTTGAATGGCTTGGAGGAATGGAATTTTTATGTACAAATTTTGTAATTCTCCCAGAATGTTGAAATCAGGATATTGTATACGTCAGGGTATGACTAATAATTCTAGAAATGGGGGAGAGGATGTGGTTGCTTGATTATGAGTTTGTTGTTTATTCACATCCTCTTCTTGTGACAGATGTTCTCTGTGTAACTGATTTTCAGCCTGAACTGTCTTATCTCCCTCGGTTTCAATAATACGCCCAGATCTTAACTGAAGATCATTACACTCCCTCAGATCGGCTCCCAATTCTGGTGTTTCTATGATTTGAAGAGACTAGACCGGTCTGTTATTTGGATTGGGGTTGGGTTGGGCTAGGAGTTGCGGTCTCAGATTAGACTGGGGATTTTGCTGTAAGGCTGGCAGTGTAGGTTGACGGAGAGGAATAGTTCCTACTGGCTAGTGCATTGGTCTCTGCCAATTTGTCTGCCAGGATGAAATTTGTGAAGTAGGGGGAGTACATTGTGGTGGGTATGGGTTACTTTCCCAATGTGGTGGGGTATAAGGAAGATTCGGCCAACCAGATTGGTTTGCCTGATTTCGCCACGGGTGTGAGGAAGGAAACAACTGTGGTGACCAGTTTGGAAATGGGGGTTGGAGTTGACTTTGCCACATGTTATACTATTGAGAATTATACTGCGAAGGCTAAAAAGAAGAAGTTGGGTCTGGAAACATAACAGATTGTCGCGGCTACCACGGACGACACTGGTTGAGCAAATACACCGATTATGGCTCTTCTTCTGCTTCCTTGTATACTGCTTTCAATCCAGGAAGTGAGGGACAGATCTCCGTAAGGTCATCTTTTGTGCAGATGGTGCATGTTTGGACTGCATCCAGTGGACACTCCTTATGGCTATGCTTCTTCCTGCATCTGGGACAGAAGATTGCCAAATTCTATTCTGCCTCCATTTGATTCTGCCTAGCCTGCATAATATTAAGTTGTGTAGTTAGTGTCCCTATTATATCAATTTTAAAATTTTGCAATAAATTTCCAATTTCTACATGCATTACTCCTTCTATCAAGATTTTATTATCTCTTACAAACCGATCATGTTCTGCCGATTTTACTCTTGTGCTGCCTCTCAAGATCCTGATACATAAATCAATAATGTCAGCAAAATCTCCTTTTCCCGTAATGTTTAATGTTTCGATCCGTTGTTCCTTCATGCCCCTTACTAATGTTGTTTTCAACACATTATCAGGTAAAAGCAGTGATGCATAAGGAGATCTTTGTAGATTATACTAGAAACGTTCCACATACTCCTCTAATGTTTCGTTTGGTCTAGCTATCATCTGGAATATTTCGTCTTTCAGTTCTCTAGACCTACAATAGTCCTGATATTTTTTTAGAAACAATTCTTTCATGTGATCCCAGTTATTTATAACCCCACCACCTAATCCCATAAACCATCTTAAAGCAGCCCCTTTTAGCGTAGAGGGAAACAGTGTCAGTTTCTGGGGGTCGGTGGTTTAATCATATCCCCTACACAACACATCAAATTGAAATAATAATGCATCCATGTCTTCTGGTGTAAGACCGTGGAATGTAGCGATATGTTGAAGAGGGATTGCTTTCATAGGTGCATTTGCTGCAGAATCCACTATGGGGTATTGTAATGTAGAGGTTTAGTTGTTTGGCTGGTTTTGAGCCATTGAGTCGAATATATGCCAATAACCTTCTGGGATATCTAGGAGGGTATTCCTAGGTTGAGAGGGAATGGATTTAACAGGAATGATTTTAATAACACTTCCTCTATTTGGGATAATGAGAGTGCCTATTGTCTGAGGAGTTTGAGTTTCTTCAAAGATGATTTTTGCATCACTTCCTTTGTCTGGGTTGTTCAATGGCTAAGTTGTCTCAAGAGGAGATCTCGGTTCCTCGGTTTCCCCTGTCTCTCCTCCTCCTTCACAAAGATTACTAAAATTCCCTTCCTGCAATAGTTTTGGAGTAGAGTTTTAAATTTCTTGAAAGTCCTGCTCTTCAGTTTGACTATGCACCTCAATGAAGGCTACAGATGGTGAACCTATGGCCTGAAGGGAACTAGTAGGTTGTTTAGAAATAAATTTCTTGGGTCCTACTGAGGGCTAAGATTCTACTTTCTTGTAGATTTGTCTATGAAGGTTGATCAGCCAAGGGTCACCGGCCCGTTAGCTTTTTTTGGCTTGGGCAGAGGTTTGGAATTTTTTTCTGGCTTTTTCTGCTTAGTCATGCACTCAAATTAACTGCTAAATCCTACTCAAACAAAACAACAACAAATTTGCAGGAAAGCGAGCATAGGAGCAGGGCTTTTACATGCTCCACACATAGGTTCTTACCTTCCGTTTTCAAAACCCAATTCTTCCCTAGCAAGTTCCTAGACTACTCTGAAAAAAAAAAAGAACAAACGGCTACACTCTTTCCCGGGCAACAGCGCCAAAATGTGGAGCTATAAAAAGGGTCTCTTTCACCTTTAATTACCTCACATTAATATGTCAATCTGGGAATGTTTTGTTATTTCAAAGAGTGTCTGAGTCTAAGGCTATCATTTGCCAGAGTAATGCTAGTAGCACAGTGTTTGAAAATACAAGAGTAAATGGATGCTTTTTTACAACTTAACTACTTAAAAAGGTTAAATCACTCATTTAGAAGACTAAGCAATTTATCAGTCAATGGTTCGGTAGCAATAACCCATCCCTTTGGAAACTGATGGAAAAGGAAATCAGAGAACAGATCGTGGGTCTAGGAGCTGCACAGTAGATGTCAATGCTCACTACAGCCTTAGATCGTTCTTCACACCAATAACAAGAAATGGAACGACAGATAAGAAATGGAACAACAATTAAGAAATCAGTGAATTTGAAATGGAACAACAAATATAAAATGGAACAACAAATCTGAAATGGAACAGCAAGTCTGAAATGGAACAACAGTTAAGAAATATAACAACAACTAAGTCTAACAAACAGTAACATCTTAGCGTATCAAATCAAATGCATTAATCGCAATCTACAAGAATCAAACAACAATCTTTCACTCTTTAAGGATGGATTTAATAACACACACAAATGCAACAACACTGATTACTGATACATTATGGAATAGCACTGAAAACCATATATACACACAACACACTTAAATGGTAATCTGATCCAGTTATCGCCTCAATTAGAAAGAATACGATTGCATTTCAAGATAGAAAAACATTATTCATGAATCCAACAATCACAAAGAACAAAACTTCCAAGATGAATTATGTAATGTTAATGAACAAGTGCACAACACAAAGGCTCTGTAATGGAACAACAACCATATTCTGTAAAGAGTAGCGGTATTATGTCCACACCAAATCATGTTGATAAGCAAACCATGCAAAAACCAAGCATAATGGTACAAGAGAAAGTGTCCTTAGGGCAGGGCCCTTAGCCTCCAGGGGTACACTGCTTGAAGTTATTCTAGACTCAAAGATGAAATAGTAACCAAATTTGTATTAATGCATCAAGTAAAATTACAGTAGAGCAGTTCTTAGCGAGACACGATGATCAAAGTTTTGATCTTAAAAGAAATTACATAAAAGCATAACAACATGTCCCCCCTGAGCTAACAGTGATGCCCATTTTCTAAGGGTGACGGCAGAGATATCTAAGTGCAGAAATAGATATAACAACTATCCCTTAGGATCAAGGATCCTGAGGGATTCGCCAAACCGTTAGTCCTTAGTCATTTCTTTTCTTTCTTGCACCGAGCTGATATCTCCACTTCCTTTCCCGCGTTGATTCGCTTTGATCTTGTTTGCATGCGGTCTCCTGTCAAGGGGACAATGGTTAACCCATCCTTGTCTTTTCCTTTGGAACGGTAACTTCTCGTTTTTTCTCCTTCCTGCATAAGGAAATGACAATTGTCAGCATTTTCATCCTGCATATTAATCTCACATTTTTTATTACAATTCTTTATCATTTTCCGAGTTCATGATGCAAAAAGGCTTGTAAGTTCTAATGAAAAGACACTGAAATAATCATAAAAAACATACCTTATTTATTACTCCACAATAGCTGCAACAAATATCACTATTAAGGCTCTCTAATACCCTCCTCTCCACTATAAATACCTCCATTCATGACATCAAACAAGTCAACAAAACATAGATTTAAAAGAATCCCTTCTCGTTGATTAGATTTAAAAGCATAGAGTCACAGTCAATGAAAGACACAAAGCAAAAAGGCACACAAAACAGAATGACACACAAAGCAAAGAGTCACAGTCACGTAGACATCGATAACAAGAAATACAATGAAATTCCCTACATAAGATGAAGCACTCTTACTGAAATTCCTTACATTTGCAAATGATGAAATAACTCGACTCTTCTTGATCCATATCGAAGAAATAAAATTTAAATTTGAATAATATATACCCACAACATATAGACAATATAGAAAGAAACAGAGGAGCCCAACACATAGTCATAACCACACAAACATTGACATACTGAAGATGAAACACATCCAATGCAACTACAACAAAGTTTGTTGCAAATACAAATGTGATAGAAGAAGAGGTGATAGAAGAACTTGGAACTATTCATTCCAAGGCACCCATATATATACACCACAGCACAACCTCATTTGTTTCCCAAAAAAAAACATAAATATTCCCTCCCTTGGTATCTCAGAAGAAGCTTCATTCACCATTAGAGGAGTGGATCACAATTAACCACAACTAGGAATGGAAATTGACAGGAAAATTGCCCATCATGGGGTTATTTGCCTACCAAATATAGGTAAGAAATTTGCAAAACCGTCAAGTTTTTTTCTTCAAATTTTGGATACTAGTGGGGAGGTGTAAAAACCATCAAATTTAATTCGTGTGTCTGTTTTGAAATTCCAACCCTAACCACAATGTCTATAACAAAAATAAAGAAATTGAGATTATTTTCATGAAATTATTTCACATCAGTGCAAACCAATTGGGTTTTCTTAATGAAAAAGCTTGAGATGATTTTCAAGGAATTAACTCCACATCCACATCAACTATCCCCATCAGTACAAAAAAGCAGTTGGTTTTTCTTAAATTTCTAATGTTCACCCTTGAATTTAAGGTGATACCTTTGATACTAGGCAATAAGTACTTTATGTAATATTGGAACAAAACCTTGGTGGCCCTCTGCTTTCTGTTGTCAGCCATTAATATTACTGGCCTAGACCCTTTGTGGTCCTATGGTTTCTGCTATCTGTCATTAATATTACAAGGTCCCTAGAGAAGGAAGCAGTGACCATAGAGAGCTCATTTTATTTCTCTATTTCTATCTGAACGCATTCAATATAATTGGTTGTTGTCTTCGTTTACCAAGAGAATTACTCTTTTAAGTTTAATTTAATTTTTATTTTTTTAATTGAAAACCACATGTATTTATTGATATGAAGTTATATGTTTACTCATTTTCAATATTAATTTAAGAAGGGCTACATAGTAGCTAGTACTTGCTGCTTAGCTTAAATATAGCTTAATGAAACAAAAAAATAACAAAGGCAAATAATTCATCACCAAAATAAAACTAATAAAATATTATGTTGTTGAATGACATCACCAAAAATTAAGAAATATGATTAACTAATATTGTTTATATAAAAATACATATATCTATATGTGTGTTTTATTTCTACTAATACATATAATTGTCCATAATAAAATTATTAAAATAGCTTTAATAAATAATTCATGAAAATAGAGATATAGAAAAAGAAAGAAAAAAAACAAAAGTTAAATAAAATGTAATAAAACTAACAAAAAATAAAGTAACTAAAGAAATGGAAGTTATTAAATAGCCACCCTACAAATAAAAAAATTCAATAAAATAAAATAATAATAATAATAATAATAATAATAATAATAGAGATTGAATTCCTTTTGTTAAATTATGGATAAGCAACATAATTTTTTGGTCAAATACAAACTAATACTGAGTTAGAGGAAAAAATGAAGGCCTTATACCATGCTACGACATGTATAATAAAGAGTGTAATTAATATATTTTTCAAGTCATTTTTCCTAATTAATTTTAACCCATTTTTTGCCAAACTTGAGTTTAGATTGTTTAATATGTAGAATTTAAGTATCCATAAATTTTTCATGGTATTGAATTCATTTATGCATTCAAAAATATATTTTAAACAAAAAAATCACAACCTCTATAAGTTAGACTGTCTAATTTAATATTATTTACAACTCAAAAATCAAAATGAGATAAACTTCTTTTTTAAATTTATGTTCAAAATATGTTCCTTTAATTCTTGTATTGTTAATTTATGAATTTGCAGCAAGCTAATTCTTGTATTGTTAATTTATGCATTTGCAATATGTTAAATAAACTAAAGCCACTGCATGTATTTCATTTTCTTCCCATTTGAGTTATATTATTATGGGTCTTTTTTCTTTGATTATAAGGTTTAAAGATTTTGAAAATAAAATTTATGGAAACATTTTAGTTTGCTCACTTAATCATACAAGGAGTGAGATAATGTACCCTATTCATTGAATATATTTGTTTAAAAATTTTAATATAAAGTTTTTTTGGTCAAAATAGTTTGTGTGATTTTAAAGAGTTTTTTTTTTTTTTGGTCCATGCTTGTTTGGTTTTTTGTACAATATGTAATGACCAAAAATTCATTAAAAAGTTTATCCTAAATGTTGAGAGAGAAAATTCATAGTTAAAGAATGTATTCCATAGAGGAAATTAATCTCAAGATATCCGTCTTTGTTTTTTCCAAACAACTATAATTTATTGTAGAGCATTATATGATTTAAAAGTTGGCTCCTTTTCACTTGTACCATCAATTTTGTACCTAGGACATACAAATATATTTCCATGCTATGCATGTCCCCTATAGAGTAGATTATATTCATTGTTATTTTGAAGACAATAATGATCAACTAAACCTCTCAAGGGTTACATTTTCTCTACCCATGGTTTAATGTATTCCAGATCACTTCCATATAGCAAGAAATCACTCAACAAGACTACACACCCTATCATAAGAACTTTTACAAAATTCTCTTTAATAAAAAAGGGATGAAAATGCAACCATTTTGGCATGACTTCTCTCGAACTTTTACCAAATTATTTTTAATAAAAAAGGGATGGAAATGAAACCATTTTGGCGTGGCTTCTCTCATTTATGACCTCGCTCTACATATTATTCCTCACTCATCGAAAATATGTAAAAACAATTCTCTTCAACAACTCTAATCAATAGGGAATATCCTCAATACTTTCAATGTAACTGAAAACCCTAGCTTATTTCATATATAGTAGTGTATCCCCTTATAATTTTTGGCATAATTGACAACTATAACTCATTTAATTTTTAGTTCATCATATTTCATATGCAATAACCAACAATGAAACTTAGATATTTTAAAGAAACATAATTTCGATATATCATAATTAGTGTAATGACCATAGTCATGTGTAGACATGATTTAAAGAACAAGAAAAAATGATCAACTCTATTTTTGGCATCTTTAGCTACAAAATGTATAGAAATATTTCAAATGCAGTAGTCTATAATGCGACTTTTTGAAAGCTTTTCCGGTGGTTTTTTCCTATCAAAATCCGGCAGGAATTCATTGGAATCCCAAGTTTGATAGCTAGTTTCTGCACAATCAATGGCTCCTAGGGGTTTTTCAGGGCGCTGAATCCAAATATGTAGTTAAAGAACCATTTTAACTGCTAAAAATCAAGATTTAACCTCATTTCTTCCGCCAGATTCCGTCACCGGAATCTCCAAAAAGTCGCATTATAGACAACTCCATTTCAAATTGCATTGTTAGGCAGTACTGAATATAAAGGCACACAAGTTAATGAGAAGATTTTAATTCATGCTAAAATAAACTTCAATATTGTTCATTCTTACAAATTAGTCCAACAATATTGTTACTATATTAAAACCACTTTGTTTCTTTTTGTTTTTTCATGAGCACAGTCACTTGCAAACATGATAAGAATAAGGAGACAAAATGATTTGGGATTTCATAAACATACTTAATCACTACTCATTCTTGATCATCATGTTAGGAATTCTCTATTATTGCTAGTTTTGTTATCTGGGTTCAGTTGTCATGAGCATAAAGGAAACCTTCATCACCTGGACTTTGAATCACCCAAGTGTTGGTTATGGTGATAAAACTAATGTGTCATGTGCTTCATTAAAGACTCTACATCATCTATTTGTTTCTTATGGCGATAAAATCACTTCATCTATATTTGATACTACTATCATGGAACTTTCATCACTTATCAAGTGTGTGCACATTCAAAATCCAAATTTCACTGCTTGTTTTTATACAAGACATAATGTAGTGGTAGGGCTATTTTGTTACCTACTAACCAAAGTGCTTTGTTATTGGGGTTCATATACATATTATCATAGATTGAATTTAGTCCAAGATTTGTTGAACATTGAGAGGGATTAAAAGAAATATAAGCATAATTTACCAGTGCATAAAAAATCTTGGTTAAAATAGATTTATATTGATTTATTATTTTATAATAGATTTCTAGTATTAATATGGTGGGTTCTTGTTTTAATTTTATTTTACATTTGTATGGAATTGTATTTTTTTCAATTTAATTAATTAGCATCAATACTGCACCCATAGCATGCCCACTTATATATGTTTCCACTTCGAATGGATTTTGTAGGTTTGCTAACACTACAACCAATGCTTGACTAGTCTTATTCTTTAACATCTCAAAGGCCCTTTGTTGACATTTTCCTCACTTTAAACTCTTACCACTTGATGTTATGATGTGCAGTGTTGTTGCTACTATTGAAAATTGAGTCTAGGAATTTTCTCAAGAACTATGCTGCCTCAAAAAAACTCCTAACCTCAAAAACATTTAGTAGGTACTGACCACTTCATGATGAGCCCCATCTTAGTAGGATCTATCTTCCACTCTCCTCCACCTATCACATATCCCAGATAAACCAAAGACTATTATGAAAAATAACACTCGGGATGTACCAACAATTAGTGCTTCTTTAAAGTCTCTAACACCTGCATGAAATGTGTGATGTGCTCCTCTAAGGTAGCAATATATACTAGTAAATCATCCAAATAAATAATAAAAAATTAACCTATAAAAGGGAAATTATATCATTCATTAACCTCATGAATGTAGTTTTTTCATTCCATAATATCATAACTAACCAATAATACAAACCTTTTCTCATTTTGAAGGTGATCTTATAGGTATCCTCTTCATTGACTCAAACCTGGTGATACCCTGGCCTCAAGCCTAGCCCGATGTACTATTTATCTTATTGCAACTAATTCAATAGATCATTTATCCTCGGCAAGGGATACCCATTCTTAAGAATAATTTTGTTTAGAACCTCATAACCAGTGCACATCCACTAAGTCACATCTCTCTCCGGCGCACTTATAATGGGTGACCCCCATGGTGAGGTACTTGGTCGTATACTGCCATATTCCAATAGTTGTTACAACTACTTCTTCACCTCATTTGTCTTTATAAATGATTACTTATACAGCTTAATGTCTGGAAACGGAGAGTATTTAAAAAACTAGATATCATGCTCCACTTCCCTCTTCAGTGGTAGCCCTTTAGGCTTCTAGAGCAAACCCTTGTGTGCCTATAGAAACGTTTCCAAGTGTTGTTTTTGTTCCTTAACAAACTGCTTCAGGGATGAAATTGCTCTCACTAACACTTCTACAATATGTTTTTCTCTTAAAGATATAAAAATGTACTTCTTAATGGAACTAATTAGTTTCTTGGCTTAGTTGACACTTACCAACAATATTTTGGATTTTTTCCTACTTTTTTCAATGGTTAAGGTTTTCCAATCTTTGATGAGGTAATAGAAGGCTATTTTCATGACGATTGTATCCCACATGTACATATAGGGAATTCCAAATATAACTCCACATACATAAATTTAAGCTACATCTAATTCTACTTCATCAATAAAATTAACACTATAGTAAATTTCATTATCTGCAATATTTTTTACCTTTATCTTTTCCTCCATGTTGATGCATCCTAATGGTTATGGGCTAGGATAGTCATGATTCTTTAGTTCCAATTTCAAGACCATATTTATTGCTATCATATTCTCCTATGATCATGAGTCAAATAAAGCTTCAATTTTAGTATTCTTGACTTGTGTCTTTATGTGGAAGAGTGTCGTCATTTCCTTCTCTTCTTGTTTTTGAAGGCTACTTAGAGTCATCCCCTTTTCCATTGATGCATATACAATCTTCTCATCTAAATATGAGATTCTTTCAAGCTAATTACTTGAATCTATGGCGATGACATTTTTCTTCTTAGCACGATTGTTTTGGTTGTTCGAGTTGAGCTTTAGATGCAACCTCCAACACTTCCCCTCTATATGACCATAAGTGTTATAATGGATTTAGTATAATAGTTTTCATAACCTTTCATATTTAACAGGTTATATGAGTAGGTGTTTTTCCATTTGAAATTAAGACCATCCCTTCAAATTTGAATGTTGCTCAATAGAGAGCCCTTGCCAAAAAAAATGGAGAAAGAAATTGAAGAAAAATTAGAATGTTATTGAAATATAATATTAATTAATGGAAAGATAGAAGGAAATTTTGATCATTTTAAACAACAAAAAAGGACCCATCATAGTAGTAAGGATCCTTGGACCTGGCATAGGATTATGTCAGTTTTTGTAATATATTGTCAATGGTTTTGGTAATTGTTCTCCTCAAACCAAGATTAGTAGGCTACTAGTGTTTTAGATGAAGCTAATATCATGATCATGGTAAAATGGAACTGTAATATATCCATGTAAAATGAAAACCATAAGTTATCTATGATTTAATATGAATAGCAAGGTATAAGATCTTTTCTCTTCTATAAAAAAGAATGTAGAGAACCACTAAGAATTAATTTTCAGGACATATCATTCAAAATATACAGATTGATAGAGCGATCGAAAATATGTTTTCTTAGCAAATTGAGTAACCTTAGGTAGACATACATACTATAGGGCTCTTTTTATTTCAATTTCAATGGGCAATGAACCATGATGTGAAGCATGTGGCATAATTGGATTAATAAACCTATAAGCAATGAAAAAGGAGGATTTAATTTTTCCTTGCCTTGGAATGGATATAAATTTGTTTTTAACTCCATTTGCTCTCTTGTTTGGAGTGTGACTTTTAGCTCAAGTTGTGGCACATGGCATTAATCTAAGAACAACATAGCCACAGATAATAAATCTTTACCTCTAGTTCATTCAAGTTTCATAGGAAATCAAGTCTACCCATTATAAGATGCATGACTCTATGTCTTTAGTATTTATAAGTGTCAGGTGTTTACTATTGCTAAAGTAAAAAAGAATAACGAGAATTTTTATTTTATATATGGCAATAAAATTTATGTTATTAAATAAATGAGAATATTGAATGCTTAAAATAAGTGTAGATTATTGGTTAAATAACATATAATTTTAGAGAGATTTTAAGTTATCTAAAAAAATATTAGGATAGATTTTTATATAAAATTGAAATAAATTTATATTTATTTTATTTTAAGTGAACAAATAATTTGATATAAGTATGAGTAAGTTTAAGATTATTCATTAAGTATTTATTTTAGTAGTAAATTTTGGAATGTGTTTGTGGAAATTGTAAAATATTATTGTTATGAATGCTAAATAGTTAGAAGGAATGTATGTAATCTAATGTGAATTATGATAGATAATTCTGTAATGATTCTTGTTCATGAAATTAATATTATGGTCACTACAAGAAAAAAGTTCATTGGTGAGGGTCATGCCTGTGATGGACCTTTAAGTTCCGTGACCAATGTCGCAAATGGTGATGGTCTTTAAAAAAGCGTTGTTGTAAGTGTATATAGTGATGTTCCTTTAAGGTTTGTCACCAAAGCCATTTTCAATGACACTTTTGGTGAGGTTCGTTAAAAGTCCGTCACTAATTCTCTCTTTGATGACACTTTTAGTGAGGGTTGTTAAAGTCCCATCACTAATTCTCTCTTTAGTGACACTTCTAGTGATGACATTTTATTGACCGCCACCATTCATATTTTTGGTTACTTTTGGTGACGGTCAATAAATGTTTGTCATCATTGATCATTCCAATGAATTTTTTATGACGCTTCATGCCTGTGACAAACCTTTAAGGTCTGTCACCAATGTCTCATATGGTGATGGTCTTTAAAAAAACTTTGTTGTAAGTGTATATATTGATGGTCCTTTAAGGTTTGTCATCAAAGTCATTTGCAATGACACTTTTGGTGAGGGTCGTTAAAGGCCCGTCACTAATTCTCTCTTTGGTGATACTTTTGGTGAGGGTCGTTAAAGGCCCATCACTAATTCTCTCTTTGGTAACACTTCTAGTGACGATCTTTTATTGACCCTCCCCAATGCTCTTTTTGGTTACTTTTGGTGACAGTAAAAAAATGTTCATTATCATTGGATCATTCCAATGAGTTTTTTATGACGCTATGTACCTGTTACTATATTTTCTCTCAAAATATTCCAATTTAAGACCATTATTGTGGAGTCATTTTCATTATGTGTCCAAGGTCATAGTGGTTGTAATAGTCAGTCAAATAGTTAAGAATTAATTAGTGTGTATCATTTCCTGCAAGTCATATGAATATAGTTTTCCTATGAGTCAAGACATGATTCATCTCTATTAGGTTTATTATCTACCAAATTTCCTTTAAATAAAGTTCCACTACTGTGTGTAGGAACTATATTATTTAATACATAATCAAGCTCTATCAATTCTATTAATGAGAGAGACCTAGCACTCCTCAACTCTCATCGCACACCTTAACATGTTTTGGAACAGTACACTAACATTCGTTGGCACCTTGCATGTCGTGGAACATCTTTGTACCTGGATCATCTTTGTACCTAGAACATATTGCAATGAGTAGGATGCCCAAGCACATGTTGACATGCCCTAGTATAGCATATCACTCCCCTATCATGTGTTGGCATGCCTTGTAGTCCCTAGCACTAATTCTCTCTTTGGTAACACTTCCAGTGACGATCTTTTATTGACCCTCCCCAATGCTATTTTTGGTTACCTTTGGTGACAGTCAAAATATGCTCGTTATCATTAGATCATTCGAATGAGTTTTTTATGACGCTACGTACCTGTTACTATATTTTCTCTCAAAATATACCAATTTAAGAATATTGTTGTGGAGTCATTTTCATTATGTCTCCAAGGTAATAGTGGTTATAATAGTCAGTCAAATAGTTAAGAAGTAATTAGTGTGTATCATTTCCTTCAAGTCATATGAATATAGTTTTCCTATGAGTCAAGACATAATCCATCTCTATTAGGTTTATTATCTAGCAAATTTCCTTTAAATAAAGTTCCACTAGTGTGTGTAGGAACTATAGTATTTAATACATAATCAAGCTCTGTCAATTCTATTAAGGAGAGAGACCTATCACTCCTCAACACTCATGGCACACCTTAACATGTTTTGTAATAGTACACTAACATTCGTTGGCACCTTGCATATTGTGGAACATCTTTGTACCTGGATCATCTTTGTACCTAGAACATATTTCTAAGAGTAGGATGCTCAAGCACATGTTGACATTCCCTAGTATAGCATATCACTCCCCTATCATGTGTTGGCATGCCCTGTAGTCCCTAGCATGCCCTAGAACACCTTGGCATATTCCATTGACAAACACTAGAACTTGGCACACATTGGCACTTGGCATGCATTGGAACATATTATTAATGTACCTAGCATGCCACTTTTGAAAAAGATAAAGTCCTAAATTATTAATGCTCTTATGTGTTCATTTCCTTGCATTTAGCTTGTTTATTCCTTTTGTTGCCTTGAAACTCCTTGACGCATAGTGGCATACTCTGGTACCATGCACATCCTAGCATGTCTTAGCACCTAACATGCCTTGGCACTATTTGGCATATGTTAGCACACCCCGGAACAATCTATAGCACTCTAGCACTTCTTAACATTCCCTAATATTCCCTAGCATGCCTTACCCATGCTTAGCATACCTTGTCACTCCCTCCTTGGCATGATAGCTAACACTCATTGACACACCCTCATATTCATTCACTTCCATTCATTTTGATGTAGTGCTCCTTTGTGTTGTCCTAGTACTCCCTAACACTCCTCAACATTCATTGGCACTCTCTAGCACACCTTAGCACTCTTCGATATGCTCTGCCACTTCATACCATGTTGTTAATCTAGGTTGTCATTGATGTCAGTATGGCATTGGTTGAGATGGAAATTTGTTATTGTCCCCACACAACTCATGTCAGCAAACATCCACCACTACATTACGTTGAACAACTTATATATCGTATTCACCAAAAAACATATTTCAACCCCCATTCTAGTGACTAGTCGGCTACATAAAAAAAAATCAAGATTTCTATTTACATATATATGAGATTTGATTTTGGGAGAAATGGATAAGTGATCCGGGGAAGAAAACAGAGGAAAAGTGGATAAAAAATAGGAAATTGTGTTCACATCTCATGAAATAAAATGAATAAATACCGTAAATGCATATCTCAGATAGCCTGCGGATGAAAGCGTATTTCTGGGTAAACGTAATTTTTGGATAAAATAAAATGAATGCATATTTTTGGGTCAACTAATTATAGTGAGTGTGAAAAATCTCAGACAACCTATGGATGAAGTTTTTGAGACAGCGTGATTTCTGACAGTGTGTGGTTTGGAATTTCATTGAGGGTGCATCACCATCGCAAATCCATGTATGTGATCACAAAGGATGGAGGAAATATTTCAGAACAGTCTACATGACGCGTGATCATTCGAGTGCATTTTTCATTTTGGGACCCACAAAGCATGAAATGTGAAAGGGATCTAGATGAAGGAACAATTCAAGTTCGTTGTGGTGGACAGGACCCGAGTTTATTGTGATAAAAACCTTGAAGACCCGTGACATTAAATCCGAGCTCGAGAATTCATTTCTTGTCAAAATTGTGGCTTGTCACGAAGACCAAGCTCTTGCGATCTGATGCGTGAAAACGTCATGGAGGTTTGTTGATTGTGGAGGTTCATTTTTCTCAGACTTATGGAAGTTGATCCTCGACTCTATAATCTCAGGATAGTGATTTATCTCTTGCAATTACATATTGTGCAGACTTTAGCACTTGAACAACAATTGAACAGCAAGTGAACAACAATTGAACAACAATTGAATAGCAATTGAACAACAATTGAAAAACACTTGAACAACAATTGAACAACAACTGAACAACAATTGAACAACAACTTCACAACAACTAAACAATATTGAACAACAATTGAACAACAATTGAACAACAACCAGTCCCACATTGACTTCCCACTTATTTTTCCATAATACTTCTTTGGATAGTGAAGAAATCTCTCATCAACAAAGACAATTAAGTGAAACTTGGAATTAAGGACAACACAGTGAAGAATTATGTCATGGTCAAATGTTAGGCCCCTATACTGCTAGTGTAACCCCTTATTATTATTAGTACAACCCTCTTATTATATTTATGTACCCATGTAGTGCCCATATTGTTACTATTGTGCCCCATACAAGTCCACTATTGTTATTATTGTGCCCTTACATTATTATTGTTATGTCGGCTCTGATTATAAAATGACCCCTTAGACTCCTATATATAGAAAGGAGGTCTTTTCATTTGTATCATCAAAGAATTGTTCATTTATGTAATGTAAAGGAGGTTTCCCCCTCGAAGAGGCTAAATTCTAAGGCGTTGATCTATCTTTTATATATTTTCTTGAGCTAATTTCATAACATCAAACAAGTAAGAACTTCTCATATTCCTCATTAAAGAAAGACAACATGATTGGCGCCCTTGGAGTTGGTGCTCCTAAACACAAGGTAGGTGCCTTGGATTAGATAGGGTCGAAGCCCTAGAGGTCGAAGCCTCATCAAAACCAAGTTGGTGCTTGTGAATACTTATCATACATTGTATCTATTTGTTTATATTCAATAAAATTACTCTTATATGGTTCTTTGATTAAAATTGCGAAGAATCTAACTGGTTATAATAACAATTGAAAAAAAATATTGATTCACCCCCTCTCAGTATTTCCAACACATGTATCAGACTCCCTGACACACATTGGCACTTGGCATGTGTTGCAGGCACTTGGAAAGCCTTAGCATGTTTGACATGTGTGGAGATGACTTGGTATGCTTTGGCATGGTTTAATATTAAATTTATTTGAGATCAATTATTGGAAACTAGATGAGAAGAAACAGAGGAATATTTGGCACTTAGAATGCATTGGAACTTGGCACTTGGAACCTATTGGCACCTAGTGTTGGTGTGCCTAGCATGCCCCTCATGGAAAAGGTAAATTGATGACTTATTAACCCTCTTATCTGCTCATTTCCTTATAGTTTAACTTGTTCCTCCCTTTTTTTCCTTGACAATCCCTAGCATGCATTCTCACACCCTTGTACATATTGGCATGTTTTAACACTTGGCACTATCTCGCGCATGTTAGCATGCCCTAGCATTCCCTTACACACCTTTGTAGTCATGACCTCACAAATAGAATTACATTTTTCCATGACTTTGGAACCTTACATTCACTAGAGAACCCTAGCACTCCCTAGTTGTCATGCCCTCTATTATACTCCACAATGTACCAAGTTGATGAGGAGATCGACAGAGGTAACCACAGACCAAGATTTTATTTTGGTAGTAGCCCTACCAAACCAGAGAAAGGACTCTCTATGAAATCACAACCAAGAGCTGACTAGAATGTAAAGGAATTAAGGCTATATAGCTAGGCTCAGGTGGGTTTTGGAAAATTTAGGGTTTTATTACTAGATAAGGGAGAAAAACTAGGTAGCTAGGTCATAGGATCAAAGGGTTAAAACACCAAAGATATAAAGGAGCAAGGTAGAATTACTTTTGTGATGGACCTTAGGGTTTTTGGGTGTAATGCACTTTTTAGAAGAAGCAAAAGGTCTTAATGAGCATGAAACATGAATTCACTAAGCAAGAAAGAAAGTAACACATGATAATGATTTTTTCATCAAAATAGAGCTTCACGCAAAGAATTTTGTTTATAAATAGTAAGGAAAATCATTGAAGAATTGATGAATGGAAATAGAAGATGAATATATTTCATATAAATCTATAATAGAGAAAAAATTACATCACAGACTCACTGCACATGAATTCCTAGATAATAGTTGCAAACTATGTCCTTTGATTTCCAGAAAATGTCCAAGTACAAGCTACAATAGTTCCCACCTCTAAAATCCAAACCATTCTATCACTCAAAAATTGATACATAAAGACCAAAACAACATCTTCTCACTCTGAGGGGTCGAATCCATGACTCTAGGAACTGTTCCATGAGGTATTATAACCAAACCCTAATGTCTAGGTAAGTTAAAAACAACTTCTACAATTAACTTTGACTCCAACCTCTCTCATAAATGAGGTAAAATTTACATCAAAATAGCTTACAAAGACTAACCACCCATTATTTACATTTAATTTTACCCCTCACATTCATCTACTTCACCCTTTTGACTTTTATCAAAGTCAAACTAGGAATTACAAAAAATTACACAGTAAAAATTTTACAAACATCTCAGAAATTTACAGGTGTGCAGTGAGCTATTAGATGCCATTTTTTATTGCATTTATGAATTCCAAATCCATATCTGAATCCTTTTATGGAAATCTAGGAGAGTTTTAGACATATTTAGAGTATTTGTGCACTCAAAATGACCAATTTTTGGCTGATATATGACCATTCTCCCAAGATGTCTCCAAGTGTGCAGTGAAATGGAAAAAGAGGGGCAGAAAGGTGATTTTTTGCCTCTATTTTGCAAATTTCTCAAAACTAATTCCACACTAGGAAAGTGGGAAGATGGGTTTTGAGAGGGGGTCATAAGATTTCCAAAAATGTTGGGTTTCCATCATTTGGAGCCCTGAGGAATAAGTGTATCATGAGCTCGTTGCTTTCCTAGACAAAAAATTGCCCAAAAATTGCAATTCTGCACTAGTCTGCACCAAAACATAGAAATTTCTCCAAATCCTCCTAAAATTTTTCCAGAGATGCCTGATGAAGTATGTTATGCAATCATGGATGCATCAGCAAGTAAATCTAACTTACCCTTATCCTCTTGTCTAGTTAGGTTTTCCTTGAGTTATTCCTTCAACTGCTTGATCTTGACCTTGGCAACCTGATTCCTTGTGTAATAATGGATGGTCATTTTCTTTTGCAGCTTGTTAGCCCTTTTGGCCTTGTGAAGGAGTTTCTCAAGCTGGAAATTTAATTTGTCAAGTTTAATCTCCTTCTCCTCATTTATTTCCATGGCAATCCTATCTTCAAAGGTCAATTCTTCCATTCGTGGTTTTGTTCTCTTTCCCTCTGAAGTGCCTTCCTAAGACCCATTGTCCTTGGTCTCTTCCTTGCCACATGTCCTTTATGCTACTCGATGTCCTCATGGTCCACCACTGACTTTCCTTTCATATCTTGTTTGTTTGCTTTGAATTTCTCTTTCTCCATGACTAGTTGTTTTGCCTTAAGTTGACTGTTTTCTTGCTCAAGGAATGAAATGTTCCAAATTTTCCTTGAGCTCCATGATCTGAGAATCCTTCTCTTTGATGAATTGTTGGAAGATTAGATTCTCATCATGTGCCTCCAATTTAACTAGGTAAAAGTCATGCTCAATGGGCTCCTCATCATGCAAAAAAGCCTCATGATGTGATTGTGATCCCTGTTCTACTGATGTAGTAGGCTTGGCCCCTTGTTCAATATGAGGAGAAAACACAAGGCTTCTGCTTCTCTGATATGTCTTGGTCACCTCAGGCCTAGGTTCCTTGGAAACCTCATCATGTTCTCTTGATGACCCCACCTCCATGGATTGTACTGACATGGTTTGGTGTTGGCTTGGTGAAGTGGTTTATATGCATTTTCAAGGCTGCCTCAATGGTGTCCCATGTCATGTTCTTCTATTTCAACTGATGGAGTACTGTAACCTTTATCAGGCTATGGTGAAAGAGGATGGGATAATTCACTTTGATTTTCAATTTCACCATTTCAGACATTTTGGTTAGGCTCCTTTACAAGTAGCTAGACAAATTTGGAGACTTGGTAGTTGTAAAGTGCATGAGCAATATTATGTGGTATTTATATAGCCTATAAAATATGCCCTCACATGTGAATAAATTCATGATAACCTTCATCAATGGTGCATATCTCTCCAACAAGTATATGAATGGGAAAACATGTGAGTGAGCTCCTTTGTATTGTGATTTCAAGTAGGGTTTGTACTCTTCTAGGTCTAGGTTCATGCCTTTGAACCAATTTTCACCATGGTTTGGTATGCTTGTAGCTGGAGAGATGGCATCCATTGAAAACATGAAATCAGTCCCTGCAATGGTGATCTTGTCTTCCTTCAAGATGACGGAAAATATACCTATGAGATGCTCATGGTAACCTACTTCCAACACTCTTTGAAAAAACCCTAAACAGTTGACATCATCAAAGCATTTCATTACAAATGGGGAGGAGGTGATTTCAAGATTAGATGTCTCAAACCTCAGTATATTTCCGCCCTTGTTGTACTTCCTCTTCTCTGATGGTGATGAGTTAGGCTTCATACTTCAATCTCTAGGTGAAGGGCAGGAAAAAAAAGTGAAATTTGATGTTATGAGGGAATGAGGTGGTATGATGGACTTAGGAGTTGCCTAAATTTGTAAGGAAATTTAAGAGGGTAGGGGATGATGTCAGTGAGTAGGGGAAAATGGAATTTTTGAAAATGAGTGAGGGGAGGGGGTGGAAAAGGCCAAAACACAGGCCTATCCTAGAAAGAGATAAGGTAGATTAGGGTTTAGAGGAAAATGATAGAAAATGAGGGGATAACGCTTTGTGCTGCATGGAAATAGTGTATTAGCTACAAACAGAGGTGTAGAGACAATGAATATAGGGTTTAGGGCAGGAACTCATCATTTGAGGATCAAAACCATGTAAATCATGTAAACCCTAGAAGAAGAAGTATTTGATCATTTTCTTGACATATCAGGCAAAGGAGGGCATGAAAATGATTAAAATTACTTGTTATATAGCCTAGAGGATGAAATGACTGAAGAGGAGATTTGAAAAATGAATTTTGGTGGCCAAACAATAATTTGGACAACTCTGTCCCATGCGCAACGAAGGCTTCCTGTGCGCAATGTGCTATCCAGGTGTGCAGTGAAGGCTCTCTCTGTGCAACAAGAGTCAATTTTTGCCATTGAGGAATATGGAATCACAATTTTTTGCAAAGGAGAGGGAGGATCTTGATGCTAGGATGGTAGACAAGTGAAAATGAGTGTGAATGAGCTCCTCCATGTGCTTTAATAATTTGATTTTGGTGTCTAAGTGATTAATGAGGCAGGATGGCGCACCTCACCAATTCACTTTCTTTTTTAGTTTTGTAGCCTTAGGACCTCTTTTAAATTTAGAACCTTAGTAACATTATTACATCTAGAAACATAAATTACATTTGAAATCAAGTGTTATTGAACAAATTTACCTAGTGTTACTCCTAATTTGCCGGATTTATAAATGAAATGATTGATTTTGTGACCTTAACCCTAATGACCTAATGGTGACATTAAGCTAAATGGAGACCATGATGATGTGATTGAAGTGACATTAATGATTTTCTCATGATGGTGGACTCAATTAAGCGATGAAAGTGATCGACATATGAAATTCTTGAGAGAGTGGAAATAACCCTAGGCACACTAGCCAGTGACCAAATTTTTATTTGAAGACTCACTGAAATGACAAAAATTTGACTTGAGACCCTAACAACACCTTGTAAGAGCATATTTGATCACTAGCGATAGAGTGAACTGGCTGATACTAACACCCTCACAAATAACCTTACTTTTTTTGTGACTTGGGAACACAGCCAATTCATTAGCAAAACAATATTGTGCCCAACCCAAAGTCTCCCTTTCTCTGAAATTGATTTGTCTACGCCTTATCACAACCATAGGCTTTCCTCTTGCAAGTCCTATTATGAACTTCTCCTAAAAAACTTCATTCTTGGGACACCTGGAATTCATTGACACTCCTTGGAACACACTCTTATTTGTTCATTTCCAATCATTTTGACCTAGTTCTCCCTTATGCTGCCCTGACTCTCCCTAATACTCCTCACCATCCATTGAAATTGTCTTCCATGTGTTAGCACACCTTTTCATTCCTTGGCATGCCCTAACACTCCTTAGCTATCATGCCCTCACAACTACCCTTACTTTTTTTAGACTTGGTCGGAACCCAACCAAGTCCTGCCCCGACCACAACAACTTAACCAAGTTATGGTTACTACAACTAGACTATGCCTTGTTCACCTAAGAACTACCTATAACACATCTTAGGCTACTCATATGCAATTTCAACTCATCTCACTTAATAAGTTACCAATTCAAGGCTCACGTCCAACCATGACCACAAAAAAAACTAAGAAACACAGTTTACATGTTGACATGCCATAGCACATGGAATGTCTAACAATTTGTTAGCCCTATGTGGCATGTGTTAGCGTCCCATACTTTTCTTGGCCTGCTTTGCACTCCCTAGCACAACCTAGCACTTTCTAGCATGCCCTGAAACTCTAGCATGCCTTGGCACTACCTATCATATAACCTTGTCATTCCCTCAGAACACTTGGAACTCATTGACACTCCCTATCACACACTCTTATCTCTTCATTTCCATGAATTTTGAACTAGTTCTTCCTTGTGTTTTTGTGGCACTCCCTAACATTCGTTGGCACACATTGACACACCCTGGAACATGGCAGACCTTGGTATGTTTCCTTAGCACTCTAGAATTCCTTGGCACTACCTAACATATCTTATCGCTTCCTCCTTACCACACCTAGAACTCCTAACACCCCCTATCACACACTCTTATTCATTCATTTCCATGTATTTGAAACTAGTGACCCCTTTTGTTTCCTTGGCACTCCATAACACTCCCTGGCATGCATTGGCACACCCTTCCACCTAACACATCTTGGCATGTTTCCCTAGCCTCTAGCATTCCTTAGCACTGCCTATCATACCTTGTTGCTCCCTCAGCACACTTGTATCTCACTGACACTTCTTGTCACAAACTATTATTTGCTCATTTGCATGCACTAATTTGACCTAGTTCTCTCTTGTGTTTCCCTGGCACTCCCTAACACATCCTAGCACATGTTGACATGCCCTGGAACATGGAACATCTTATCTGCATGTCACCCTAGCAATCTAGCATGAATTAGCACAACCTAGAATACTATGTCACTGTCTCCTTAGCACACTTGGAAATCGTTGACACTCCCTGTCACACACTCTTATTCATTCATTTCCATGCATTTTGACCTAGCGCTCCCTTATGTTTCTCTGGCACTCCCTAAAACTCGTTAGTACACATTGGCACACCTTGGTACTTGGCACATGTTGGTATGCTTCCCTAGCACTCTAGCATGCCCTGGAAATAATGCATAGCATACCTTTTCACTCCCTCCTTAGCACACTTGGAACATGCTGACTGTAATGTTCCAAACTAGGAAAAATAGTGCTATGCAAAGTAGACAATAAAAATAACACCATAAAATTAAATCAAACCATTATACCAAAAAACTATCTGGCATATGTTAGCATGCCTTTTCATTCCTTAGCACACCCTGGCACTCCTTAGCTATCATGCCCTCACAAGTACCCTTATTATTTATTACCTTGGAAACTATGTAGGTGCTTGATAAGGATGGTGGATTTCTTTCAAAAGGTAACCTGCAAAGTGGTGCAAGCTCGACAGTGGAATTGGGTCTTCAAACTGTGGGGTTCCCTATCATAGCGGAGAATATGATTTAGACCCCAAAACTGCTTATAGAGGTCAGTTAATTTCTCAGATTAACAAGGTTTTTATATTGCATTCAATAACTCATTTTTGTTATTTTGAGACATGGTTTAATGTTTTCATGTTACCTTCTGTTGGTTTTCAGCAATATTGTAGATGTTTGTTGAGGAGCGGTAGATCTTCCTAGAAATAGTTGACATAATTTGAGGCTTGGGGCATATGATTTTAACGGGAGTCATGGAAGCTCACAGTGACAAGATCTGGGCTCACTTTGATGTTGACTTAATGCCATGATTGTAAACAAGATAATTAACTCTCAAACCTTTGATTCCATGTAAAGCTTCCTCTTTTATTTGTGTTTGGTTTCTTGAGCAAACCATAGACTTCAAGGATTGGCATTTGAATTTATAATCAGAACATGGTATGCAATTTATTTGAAGCCTATGTGTGTTTCTAGAGTTTGAGAAAAGTTCCAAACAAAATAAATTTCTATGGTTGATGCTTAATAACTAACGCTTAGAGATTTTTCTTGAGAATGTGATTGTGTAGGGTTGTAGACCATAAGATACTTTAGCTATCAACCTCTATATTTCACCTTATGTTCTCTATGTTCTGGCATATAAAATTCTGAAGGCACCACTAGTAGAAAATGAGGAGATAATGAATATGTGACTAAAAAAGTTAGTCACCGCAACTTTTACGAGTGAAATACTACAAAAAATGAGCAATATTAAGTGAAACAACTAAAAATGACAAATATAACTAACTAATTTAGTCTTAGGATAAAATATATCACTAGCTAATAAGTAATAAAACTCAAAATGACTAACGTGAATGACTAATTTAGTTTAGGAACAAAAATATGACTACCTACCAAGTAGTACAGTAATATGAATCAATGGTTTACGTTAGTCATTTTAATTGTGTACAATAAGATACATTTCAATGAACGTAAAGCCACTAGGAACCATGATGAGCAAAATATCCAAGCCCATACGAAGAGCTCACCAACGTCAACATTTACATCAATGCAATATCAATAAAAAACATAAGGTCAATACCATCAACACAATACACATGCAGGTTTCCATAAACGTAAGACATGTGCCTATCGCCCTCAGTAGGATACACAAAAAACACATGGACACCACCATCATCAAAATCACATGCATATTTCCATCATTGAAAGGTTATTAAGTTATGAGGATAATGTGCCTTTGAAGTAGGTCTAAGAGGTTGACTTATTGTGAAAAGCACACAAAACATGACAGAAATCCTTTGATTTTGGTTATAGAAAATTCCTAACAAGAATCTGTGATATTTAGAGGTGCCATGTCTCTACCTCTCCCTTTAAATCATTGACTTCCTTGCTTTTCTTTGCAATCCAAAGGCCTTGTGCAATCTATGGGTGGAACCCTACAAGGGTTTGAGGTAGGTTCCACTGAGTTGAGAAGGATATGGGTTCCTATCGTCATTTCATTATCAATCCTGTAACTTTTTTTATCACCCTTCATTATCAATGTTCAATATCTACATGTAACATTTTGTATCACCCTTGAATCCAAAAGTGAGAATGAGATCATTGATGCCTTGTGAACCTCAATCAATAGTTGATTCACAATAAAATGTAAGCAATAGTAAATTCATGAAGAACTAATATATTGTAAGCAAGAATTGGATATGGGTGAGGAAAATAACTTTTCCCCCTTTTAATCTCGCAAAATAAACTTAATATTAAAAAAAAAAAACTTAATATTACATGAAAAAATTTCCATTTATGTTTAAATAATGTTTTTTTAATTAGAAAATAAAAACCCACCATAACAATTATCCAATATAGCATAATTAGATAAAAAAAACCATTTAATGGTGGCTCACATTCCAAATTCCCACCACTCTATTTACAAAACATGTCAAAAGAAACTCATGTTCAAAAGCGAGTAAGAGGAGGGGGGTGCAAAATAAAGTTTATTTCTGAAATTAATAGATATGCCATTAATTAATTAATGAAAATGAATGAAAAATAAAGGAAGAAGTCGTAAGTAAGAGATTTTTGTTTTTATGGGTGCGTCGATTAGCAAGAAGAGGTTGAAGACGACCAAGAATCACGAGGAGGAAGAATTCAAGGTGAAGTTGTAAGATAGTGTAGGTTTGTTTTTTTTTTTTTCCAGTAATCCATTTGAATTGTGATGATAGATGGGAAAAAATAAGAGATTTTTTTTTGTTTTCATGGGTGGGTGGATTGGCAAGAAGAGGGCGAAGACGAGGAATAAAAGGGAGGAAGAATTCAAGGTAGTTGTTTTTTGAAATCGATAATAATACTTATCGACCTGTATATTTGATATGGCATCGGTGCACCAATGAGCTAATGTTTCACAGTTGGCATCTACTGGGAGGTCCTGTCATGGTCATCCTGGGCATCTGTAAACGCAGAAACACTTTCATCTATGAGAAATCATAAAGACATCAAAATGTTTTAGGTATGTATTATTTTTTTCTTTCAATCTCTGCTCTGCACTATTTTTCTAGTTACCAAATATCATTTCTAAACTATATATTCAACTGAATGTTCAATATATTAAACAAAACAAAAGCAATGGGATTGAATTTGGTTAGCCCTTATTCAATGGTTGTTTATGATTCTGTCAGCTCATTTTGACCATACCACCCAAGCCCACCCGAATGGAAAACCAAAACTGAAAGACAAAATATAGAAAATAAACATACCTTGAACTTAGTCCCCAAGGTTAGCTCAGCTCGTCGAGCCTCGGTCGGTAAAATAATTCTTCTATTGAAAGTTCACAAGTTCAATTCACTCAACGCTATCAGGGTCAAGCTTCATGGTTAATCCAACATGAAGTGAATCCTTTGGGTGGATCTACATGGTACAAATATTCCTTAGATGAAATGGTTACAATTCTCCAAGAAATTTGAACCACATAAAATAATGGGCTACCTAGGACTATTTCAATTTATAAATATTCATAAAATTAGATATATTTTCCACATCCTTAAGGGTTAGTTAATATTGGAGTCGTCTACAGAGGTTGAGGAATTGCCCGGATGACCAAAAGTGGCTAGAATCTGGGCAAAAAAAATTCAAAAAATCTTGTAGATCTAGTGTTTGAATCATATTTTTGATGGTGGAAATAGGTTCAGCACCATCAAAAACCTCTAAGGCACCTAAAATTATGAAGTTTGACAACTTTTACTTGGATTTACGAAAATGCCTGCTAGATGTTTTCAAAATATGAACGGAATTTCCATAAATTTCAAAGAAAAAAAACATAATCGTTAGACTACGACGTTAATATTCCCCTTATATGTAAACCTCATGTTCTCTTTCCCTCTTTATATAAACATACTAAAAATATATTTTATACTTTCACGTAATAGATCCTAAAAACATTTTTCAAAATACTTTTCTTTTATAAATTTTATTTATACCTCAATACAAAATTATCATTTTGGAGACCCCTCTAAAAGGAACCTACTACTCAATAATAGCAACATAAACAATGGAAAAATTATTAAAATCTAATTTTGAGCCACTCTAAAATCTAAAATTTAGAATTGACCCATTAAAATTTAATTTCCCGCAAACAAATTTACAAATTGCTAAAATCTAATCATTTAATTTCCCTCCTTCCCCTTCTACGCTTCTTTTATTCCTTAGAAGGTTGGGAGAGGGATCAAAGCTAATAACAATGAGTAGCTATGGATTTTACTGTAAATAAATTCTATTTCATACCAGGCTTCTTAGTAGACTTAGCATTGTAGTCCTTTCCTGGTTTGTAGTGCAAAATGCAAAAACAGAAATACTAGAAGGTAGGCAGCAAATGATACTTGGGGCCCTTAGCAAAGCATCCCCTAAGGGGTGAAAATATGATTGTGCTATCCCATAATATTAGGGGCATAAGGATGGACTTCCAACAATGATCCATGAATAGGCTGATTCAAAAACATCAGCCATCGATTCTGTACATTCAAGAAGCTATGTGCTCAGCTGAAGCAGCTCAGAAGGTCTTCTCCAAGTGGTTGAGGATGGGTAAGTTGCATCCTCCACAATAGTTATACAATTCTAGAGATGTAGAATGCTATCTAGGTCAAGAGCGTATAATGAGAAAACAAGAAATAACCTCCCAACTAGATCCTCTCCTTGTAAATAGCAATACAACCCTCCTCTTTTTCAATTTATTGCAGCTGGGACGATTTGACGAAGGCTCAGATACTACATGGTTATGGTGATATTAATGTCCACCTGGGGCATTCAGAGAGTGCAGGGATGAGACACTTGGCAAGAATGGCTACTGCTTACGCTAAGTGATACATACAAATCAAAGGCACATTGTTCAGTCTGTATGGAGAGAACATATACTAGGAGTGGCAATGACTGGCAACCTTATTATGCATTGTTTTATCGCTTGTAACATTGTTTACTCTGCAAATGAAGTGTGCTAGAATTCTTCAAAAGAAATAGAGAATTAATAAGGCCAAGGCTGAGACAGCTAAATATTGAAATGATCCTTCAAAGTTGAAGCAATAAGGCGATCACAGGAGTGAGAGT